>PVJS01008655.1:15613-52604 GCA_004027185.1 Glis glis
TCTCTCTCTCTCTCTACTTAGTGAGGCCCTCTGCAACTTCATGAGACCTGGTTTCAAAATAAAGTATAAAAAATAGGGCCGGGGGTGTAGTGAGGAGGTAGAATGCCCCTGCATTCAATCCCCGGTACCGCAAAAAAAAAAAAGAAAAAAAGAAAAAAAAAGAACCCCCCCCCACAAAACGATTAAGCTAAGAAAAAAAACCTTAAAGAAAGATCTTCCCAAATTAGTATAAACAGGCCCAGCTCATTCTTTTGAACACTCCTGGTTTTTTGTGTTGTCTTGTTGTTGAGGGAGATGTGTAAAAGCTCTATTATGGTTGTGTACTTGTGCTTCCATATGTGTTTGCCTTCTGTGTTTGGAGCCATGTTCTTAGTTGCATATGGGTTCATCGCCGTCCTGTCCTCCAGTGACTCGCTCCTCTGGTCCCGCACCGTCACCCTCGTGCTGCCTTGAGTTGATTTCGTGGGTGGTCGCAGCGCTTCAGCAGCTGCCCACTGGGTAATGTTGGTTTGATAAATCTTTGCCCTGCCTTTGTTTTCACTCATTCTGTGTCTCACCCCAGCGTGTGTCTTCTAATCAACATATGTTTATGAAGTAATAAAGATAATGTATGGGCAACATAGAAAGTGCAAACAACACACCAAGTGAGAAAGAAAGAGAATTCTTCTTCTCTCTGCCCCATACAGTAAGTAGTGTGTGTGTGTGTGTGTGTGTGTGTGTGTGTGCACTCACACACACAAATAAGTTCAAAACATCAATGAAAGCACACTCTACAGTACTGATGGTCATCCTGACATCTTGAAAATTATATCAAAGAGATCTCCCTTTGATCCCCAATTCCAAAAAGACAAAAAAAAAAGAAAGTAGAAAAGACCCTCAACACAACAATGAAGCTAAGAAAAAAAACCTTAAAAGAGAGATCTTGTAAATTCTTATAGAAAACTCCGCAGACAAAAATACACACTAATTTTAGGTGCTTGGAAAGACCATGGGTGCTCTCGTAAAAGGAATGTCCTTTACCTGCTCCCAACAGAGCCTAGAATTTCTCACTGGGTGTACTCGGAGCTCCCCACTTAGCGCTTTGTACATGAATGAGAACTTGGAAGGTGTACGACTCCCAGAGCTCCTGTCCCTGGGCTGTGTAGACCATGCTCCTCTGCTCCCTGGCACGCTTCCCTCTTCTAAGGCCTCCCTGAGCCAGGATGACCTCATCATAGCTGACTGCATCTGTAAACCCTGTCTCCAGACAAGAGCAGGTTCCCAGGTCCTAGGCAGCCGTGAACTTGAGGGGACACTATTAAACCTCACACATACATTTACACCTCCTCTCACATCTCTCACACTCTGCACACATGTCTCCATGTACACACACACTTCTACCTCACAGTACTACTTCTACCCCAGGGCCCCTTCTCCCACGCAGCCCCAGACACCTCCTCACAGCTGTCCCCAGACCAAATCGAGCTAAGAAACTGAGGGGCTCTTGCTACTATTTGGTCAAGGCCAGACTCCAGAGTTGTGCAGGCAGCTGGGGCAGAGCACAGGGACAAGCTAAGAAGGGTATCAGGACCAAAGAGAGGATGAGGGGAGACCTTGGGGATGCCAGAAGGAGAAGTCCCCCCCAGCCAGGCCCTGGCCTCCCTCACCCAGCACGAGGCTACCTGGGCTGTTGGAACTTCTTAGGCAGCCTCTAGGAGCCGGGGCCCTTGTCACCCTTTATTAGTTAGCTTTTTTTATCGCGGTGACCAAAATACCCAACAAGAACAACTTAGAGAAGGAAAGGTTTGAGCCAGGTGTGATGGCGCACGCTTGCCATCCCAGTACTTGGGAGGCTGAGACTGGAAGATCCAGGTTCACGGCCAGCCTCAGCTACTTAGTGAGGCCCTCCGCAACTTAGTGAGACCCTGTTTCAAAATAAATAATAAAAAAATAGGTCTGGGGGTGTAGCTCGGAGGTAGAGTACCCCTGGGTTCAATCCCCAGTACTACAAAAAAAATAAAAAGAAGGAAAGGTTTATTTGGACTCACAGTTTCAGAGGTTCAGTCTATGGCTGGCCAGCTCCAAGGCAGGAACATCATGACTGCAGGGCGTGGTGGGGGAAAGCTGCTCAACTCATGGTGGTCGGAAAGAGAGAGATGGAGGGGGAGGGAGCCAAGGACAGATACCGTCCTCAAGGCCACGACCCCAGACACCCAGTCCTCCAGCCATGCCTTACCTCTGAACCATGCTGCATTGCCAACTCATGAGCGTTTCTGGGGGACATCCCATATCCAGACCATAGGACACCTCTCGGCCTGGCTGATTCCAGAGGTGCTCCCGGGCCTGGCTACTTCCAGAGGTGCTTCTCAGCCTTGCTGCTTCCAGAAGTGCTCCCTAGCCTGGCTGATTCCAGAGATGCTCCTCTGACCTGGCTTCTTCTAGAGGTGCTCCTCAGCCTAGCTGCTTCCGGAGGTGTTCCCCTGGCCTAGCTTCTTCCAGAGGTGCTCCCCGGCCTTTCCTGGAGTCCCATAAGTCATCCCAGGGCCAGTTCCCTTCAGAAACTCCTTCTCCATCTCCCTGGAGACCCCAGGCCAGGAATCAGAACATTTGGGCCTGCTGGAACTTGCTGGCTCTGCCGTGGGCCAGAGACTTCCCCTCAACCCATGTTTCCAGGGCTTGTGCCTGACCCAAGTGAACATTTACACGGCAAGAACTTTAACAATTCAGGCCTCTGGCCAGCAATGGGTGGCAGCTCCCCTGAAGACGGTGGACGGGCCGACGGTGATGACCACAGTTCACTGCTACTGGACTGGAGTGCAGGAAGCCTGTGACCCAGCCTGAGGGCACTGCAGATCTTTTAAGGCAATACTTCCAAACATACCAAAGGAATTGTTGATCTTTTTTGGTTAATGTCAGACAAACAGAATATTGTTAAAATACAGTAGCACTAAACAGCTTGATTTTTATTAAGAAATCTTCTAAAAAGATAAAGGCACATATATCATTTTCCAATTCTGTGTTCCAGGAGTGTATCCTTTTTAGTCCCTGACCGAGTAAACTGTACGCTTCGTGAGTTCACCGCTGTCTCCTCCTATGTGTGCCCATCTCAGGCAAGCACCAGCTAACTCCTGCTTTGCCTCATCTCATGTCTAAGAAGGTGGAGAAATGTGCCCACCTGTTGACGAGGGTGTCACAAGGTCACACTGAAGAACACGGGGTGGGAGGCATTGCTGTGGCCACCTTAGGAAGCATCAGAAGTCACAGTCTACTCTCTGGAACAAGTATTCACTGCCCATCCATTGGTAAAGTATGCTCATTCCTGCCAAGGCCCCACATTCCACCCCAGTATGGCATCAAAGTGTAGGGGCTCATCATCTAACTCAGGCCCCTGCGATACCCCTGGCATGTCCCTAAGGTGGCTCTCATACCCCCAAACTCACTCACTCTCTCTGCTTCTGGATCCCACCATTTTCCATGCAGGTGGCCGGCTCAGCCATGCTTTAAAAATAGTATCGAAGCCGGGCGTGGTGGCGCACGCTTGTAATCCCAGTACTTGGGAGGCTGAGACCAGAGGATCTGGGTTTGCAGCCAGCCTCAGCTACTTAGTGAGGCCCTCCACAACTTAGCGAAACCCTGTTTCAAAATAAAGAATAAAAAATAGGGCTGGGGGTGTAGCTCGGAGATAGAATGCCCCTGGGTTCAATCCCTGGTACCACAAAATAAATAAATAAAGATAGTATCAAGCTAGGCAGGTGGCACACACCTGTAATCCCAGTACTTGGGAGGCTGAGATAGGAAGATCACAGATTCAAGGTCAGGCTCAGCAACTTAGTGAGAACCTCAGCAACTTAGCAATACCCTGTTTCAGAATAAACAATAAAAAGGGCTGGGGGTCTAGCTCAGAGATAGAATGCCCCTGGGTTCAATCTCCAGTACCAAATAATAATGGCAATAAAAATAAAAATAATATCAAGTTTGCTGTCAAAGTGTTTCAGTTATTGTCTATGGGAATGGTGTATCTGCCAGTCCAGCCTGCCGACGAAAGAACAGGAACTTGCTTCCTGAAGGTGTTCTGGTTCCCACTCTCCCGCTTGCAGAGATGATGTGGTGGTGGTGGTATGAGGGGTTCTGACCTGGAGAAGGGAAGGAGGAGGGGTGCTGGGGGCCTGGGAGCCCCTGTGATGTGTGCGCTCTCTGCCCATTTCACATGCAGGAAAATGGGGCTGCGAGGCCACACAGCAAGTGGGGTTCAAATGTGACCTTGTGGAAGGTCCTGTGCTCCGGTCCTGCTTCGTGGGTCAGGTGGGACCCATGGGTCTGCCGCTGGACCTCCAGCACTGTGGTTCAGAGCCCTGCAGGCCAGCCAGTCTAACCTCCACAGCAGCCGTGGCCCCAGCCACCCTGGGAACAGACGGGCCACGCCAGGGACCTGGGTTGCAAGGATCCTGCATCGAGCCAGCCTGCCTGCTCTCCTGTGACCTGAGTGCTTCGTCCCCTCTCAGCCCTGGGGGCCACAGCCATATTCAGGATGCCATGTTCTGAGACTTGGGGACAAAGCCCATCTCCTCACTCCCAGAGGGGGGACGCCTCTGCAGGCGCCACCTGAGCCCTGTTGGGGAAGCTTGTGGGGCTTTCTGCCTTGGCCTCGAAGGTGCTCTGCTTCTGGCTGTCCTCCTACCAGATGCAAAGACAGCTCAGCAGCATGTCTGCACCTGCCGTCCAACATTCCCACCCTGAGCACAGCAGGCTGGCTGAGGGCCTCCACTTGCTCCCCACACTGTAAAGGTTCCACTGGGAGGGCAGGGCCTGCCAGGCAGGCGGCTCTGCAGGTGTGGGCCCTGTGTGGCTGGCTCCAGCAGGCTGTGGCCAGGGGCGCATCAGTGGCAGCCCAAGGTGGCTGGGAGCTGTCTGCGGCTTCCACCAGGGATGGCTGCCATGCAGTGACTTTGACAACTAGGTCATGGCTCAGTTCAAATCCTGTCCTTGGTAATACCTGACTGCGCGCCTGCGGCGCTTTTCATGTGCACGCATGGCTGTGGATTTGTCTGTTTCTCACTCCAAGTCTATGCTGTTAGATGCAGATGGACTTAGGTTTGCACCGCGCTTCCCTCCAGTGACACGCGTGCCTGGCTCCCCCACAGCACCGTGGCCACACTCTCCTCGTACCCCTCTCCTCTTGTGGCCTTATCCAGGGTGCATCTCCAGTGGGGTCTAGCAACTGCTATCTGTTGACAGAGACCTGGTTCTCTCACGTTCGATTTAACTCCGTGGCTTAAATCCACCGCGCTCCTCTTTGTCGTCATGTTTCCTGCGTGTCCCTCGTCCTTCTCCTCTCTCCTGGTCGCCTCTTCCAGATCGATTGCTTTTTATCCTGTGTTCATCCTCTCTGAGCTCGCCAGTCATAAATTACTCTCCTACTCTTTCAGCTGTTGCCCTGGGGATCAGAACATGTTTTCAACTAGTTAAAGTCTAGTGTAAACTACCCGTGTCGTCTCTGGCCAGACCCCCAAGGACTGAGCACTCTTTAATTCCACTTGCGTCCCGCCCTCTGCACTAGTGCTGCTGTGCATTCTTCTCTGCTTGCACTCCCACAGTGCTGCCTCTGCTGGCTCCCTCCTCCCTGCTCCTCTGGGATCACCTTCCCATGGCCTGAAGAGCCAGCCCAGCTGACACTGCTGGTGTCCGCAGCCTCTCGTCCCTTGTGCTCTTTGGTGATTTTTGTCTTACAGCCCTTGGTGTTTGGGTTAAAGACATTCCTTACCTCTGGTCTCAGAGGCCTTTGGAACCACCAACATCGTCATCTTCAGAGAGAGGGCGTCAGCTCCTGCCAGCACCCAGGAAGGAGATCCCTGGCCAGCCACAGGCTCTGGGAGAGTGGCATTAGGCCGCTTCCTACCCAGGGCTCCTTCCAGCTGCCAGAGCTTTGGGGCCCTCCTCCTGGTCCTTCATCCCCCTGAGTGCTGAGACTTGGGCCCAGTTCCTGTGGCTCAGGCTCCTGGTCTGCCCTGGGCACGTGGCCCCAAGTCTCGGCTCATCGTCCTGTCTTCCCTCTTCTTTCAGACCTTGGTCCTAACAATTATCACCACTTCAGGAGTTCTCCATTGCTTCCAAACAGACATTTGCTGGGCGAGTCAGTCAGCTTCTGCTGGAACAGAGCCACATCTATGGAACCTTGGATTTACTACTGGTTTATTGCAAATTTCGGTCAGCCCTGCATGCACATGTGTGCACACACACGTGTGTGTGTGTGTGTGTGTGTGTGTATGTGTGTGTGTGTGTTTTGTGTGTATATGCACATGTGTATGTGTGCATGTGTTTGCACGTGAGTGGCCTAGTATGCTTCCCTATGACACTCCTGCCTTCTTTTTAGTGTGTGTGGTACTAGGAACTGAACTCGGGAGCATTGTACCTCTGGGCTACACCCTCAGCCCTAATTATTTTTTGTTTTTTATTTTGAAACAGTGTCTCACTAAGGTGTGGAGGGCCTCGCTAAGTGGCTGAGGCTGGATACAAACCTGTAATCCTCCTGTCTTAGCATCCCAAGTACTAGGATTGCAAGCGTGCGCCACCACGCCTGGCTTGACACTGCTGCCTTTTGCCACAGTCCCTCTGGCTCAGCCATCAGGGCAGCATCCGTGCCATCCCTCAGTCCCTGGACACCACTCCAGGGACTTCCGAGCAGCGGTGGCTGCCCAGCTGCCTCTCTGCTGTCTGTGGTGGTGAGTGGCCTGGGTCTCACAGTGGCCGGAAGCTCTGCAGGCACTCCCAGAGCCAGACATGACAACGGAGGCAGTGAGCCCCAGTCTGGGGAGACTCTGCGGCTGCCTGCAATGCCTGGGGCAAGCATGGTCTGGGGTGTCCACTGCAGACCTGGAGAGGAGCAGCCCCCGCCCTCTCTCCCACATCATAGCAGGACAGTCAGGCAAGCGAGGGCCAGGGCGTGCAGGAGTCAGGAGCCAGTTCCCAGGCTGAACCCTCTGGATTTTCCTTTCATATTGCACAAGCACTCACTCAATTTTATTTTTTCAGGAGATACTTTAAAAACAAGAAAGACTGACAAACTGGCTTCTGCTTGACAGGACAGATCATTCTAACACGAGTGGAAGTGGCTGCGTTCTGCTCTTTGCAGGAGGCGGCCAGACAGCTGAGGACACGCTGTGCATTTCCTTTCCAATCCTGAGAGAGCTCCGCGGCCTCTGGGGGGAGGACCCATGAAATATTCAGAACATAAGTGAATAAAATATGTAGGTGCCAGACGCAGGCCAGGAAGAGCCCTGGGTCCCTGAAGCCTCTGAGACAGGGAATCTACTGGAAGAGGCAGCTGCTATTGCTGCTGCCGGTTCCTCCTGGACGTTTATTAAGTGAACCAGGCGCTGAGTGCAGCAGAACGCGTTGGTGGCCAGACGCCCGGGCCACAGATGCCACACCACCCAGCTCTGGGACCCTATCACGCCATCCCCAGGTGGCCAGTCCTCACACAGCCGCCCCACACCGCCACCTGCTGCCAGCCCCTACACAGTGCAGTGGGATCTTAGGGAGATTAATCCCCAGAGCTCTCAGAGTCACCGTCCTAAAGGGCCTACCCTGCAGAACTCTTTATGTCTTTGAAGGAGACATCAAGATGGACTTGCCCTCAGAGCTACCTCCGTAATCTGTGGTTCTATGTGGTGCAAAACAATCCCAATTAGGGGACCATGAACTCGTTTTGGAAGATAAGATGACACGGTACTTGAGGCCATTTCTGGCAGTTTGCCAGCGAGCACACAAACCCACAAGACAGGCATGGCGGTGCCACTGGGCAGTAGTTCTGCTCATCAGCAACATTCTGATACAAACAGATCGGCTAACACCAGGGAGCTGTGTGGGGCTTCGGGTGGAACAGAGATTTTCAAGGAGCCCCACATTCAGGGTGGATGGGGATCACCCGGAGGCTGTCTCGGAGCAGCCTGCCCAGTGTGGGAAGAGGCCTGCTCCAGGCCCAGAGTGCAGGGGCAGCCATAGGAGCACCACCTGCCTCCCACCGGGCTTGCCTGGGCTCCAGCCCACAGAACTCAGGAGCTGCCCTGCTGGAGGAGGGTCCAAGCAGCCCGGGCCACCGCAGCCTGCCCCATGGCTGTCCTGCACAAGCTTGCTTCTGTTCCCATGCACAGCTGCCCAGGGCAGCCATCCTCTTACCTCAGAGGACGCCCTCCCCCCCTGCGAGGCCCTGGGACCCTGGGGATCCTGTCCTCTGACAGCTCCAGCAAGATCCCTTCTCAGGATCTGGTTCCTGGCTTCCTAACGTCTGCTCCCACAGTGCGCCCTAATAAGCAGCCGTGCGGAACATGGCAGGAGAGGAGATGATCGGGTGGGTGGACGGGCTGTGCACGTGACGTCCAGGGAAGGAAACATTCCAGGGCTCCTGTCCTCACATCTGGGCCCTCACACGTGGTGTCTGGGGTTCACACCTCCTTTCTCCAAGACCAGCTTCACGTTCCCCTTGCCCTCCCCGCACCTGGGCTGGTGAGGATGCACCGCAGAGTGAGGCGACCCCCACCATCCCCACTGGGGCTGAGGAGGGTCCTGCCTACACTGACTCTGTCCTGGTTCCCACTGCCCCCCGGGAATGTAGACAAGAGGTCCAGGGTCCCACCTTAGGCTACCTGCCCCTGGTTAAGGCTGGCCACCTCTCCTGACTTCACCCAGGGCGCGAATGCTCTCAGCAGTCCTAGGTTCCACTCAGCGGAGCCCAGCTGGGCCTCCTGGTAGAACCCTTGCTCCCTTCACTAAAACCTCTAAGGCGGGCAGATCCCCACCTACAGGGCTGGGAACACACCCGTCCTGCGGTCCTTAGGTGTGGCCCCAGGCCACCCATATCCCTGCCTGCCTGCATGTCAGGAGCTTTCTCTCACCTGGCTTCATGTTCAGTCTCTGACATGACCACCCAGTTCTGAGTCCCATTAGCCTGGGCCAGTGGGTCAGACCCAATGTGTGGACAGTACTGCTGTTATGAAATAAGAGGTCAAAAGCCTGTGGCTGCTGGTGCTAGGAGATGCCAGGCAGGTAAAGCATACCAAGTCCAGGGTGAGCATTCACTCCAGTAAGGACGACTCCAGCCGGCTCCCCGGATGGGAGGAGCTGGTGAGATCTGCTGCCCTGGGGACCTGCATGACCCCAGCGTAGCAGCTACTGGCGCGGTTGGCCATACACCTAGGGGGCAGAGGTGCAGGCTGTGACAGTGTATGAGCGTCTTCCCCCCACCTCCCCACCCTGCAACCTGGCCACCACTCAGGAGCCTAGAGCAATCCCAGGAGGACCAGGGCAGGGCTGACAGCATCGTGGATGGCACCTCCAGCCCATCCCAGGTCCACACCCACTTGAGGCCCCACGGCCTGTTTCACAGTCTTGTGTCCCCCTCCCGGCTCGGGTCATCTCCTGCCTGAATGCAGGCATCTCCTTTCGGGAGGGTCCCCTGCTGTCTCTCCAGGGCCATCCTAGGGCAGGGTTGTTATGCATGACAGTCCACAGGCCAGCAGGGACACGTTCAACAGAGCCACTGCCTAGACGGGGAACTCCTCCCCTGAGCCAGCAGGTGCACTCCACCTGAACACTCACCTGGAGACCCTCTCAGGCCTGGCCTTGGAGATCTCTCCTTCTGATCACCCCAGCCTGGGGGCACATGCCACATTTCTCTGTGTCCTAAGACTGGCTCTTGGTCAACATCAGATTCAGGACCAATCCTACAACAGTTTCCTTGAGTGGGAAGAGTTTGAAGGACACTGCTTGGCTGGAAATCCTTGCCACCCTCCTCTCCAGTGCCGGGGTCTCCTCTGAGCTTGCCACAGCCCGGCTGTGTCCTTTTCTCCAGAGACACCTTGAACAGGGCTGCACAATTGAGGCAGGGTGAAGGGGTGGCTGGGCCAGACTCGCCCCTCCTCAGACCCCCTAACCACAAAGACCAGAGCCCCCACAAAGAAGCAACCATGGCAGCTTTTGTGCAATTAAATGTGTGACTGTCTCAGGAAAGGACCTAAAATCCTGGTAGGGTCACTCCCAGGGCAGGGACTGGCTGGGTCAGTGGCCCAAGAATCTCAAAACTTTCCCCATGAGTTGAAGTGGCCAGTGGGGATGCAGAGTATTTCTATCAGTGTTTACAAGAAAGAAAAGAAAACGACGGATGGGACGCCTCCAGGATGGATCAGACTTCAACTGGGAAGCAGACACCTTGGAGCTCACATCTCTCTTGGACCCCATGGTGGCATGACCTTACATAGCTCTGTGAGTGCTTCATTCTGGGGACCTTCCAGAGGGTGGCCCGCGCCAGAGGGGGGTCCCAAGCACTGCCTGATCCACACCTATCCTATGGCCCTGCTACTCCAGTCCTAGTAACTACCCAAGAGAAAGTAAACCATGGATCCACAAAAAAGGCTTGTACAAGAATTTTCTTAACAACTTCATTCATAATAGCCCAGAACTTAAAATGACCCAAAGGTCCATCAACAGGTGGATAAACTTGTGGCACAAGGAAATAAAGGGAATGAAGTGCTGGCACACACAGCACATGATGAATTCCAAGATGATTACAGTCAACTCAAAGAGTCAGATGAAAAAAATAAATAGTGTGACTTACTGTGCAATACTGTTTATACAGTACCATTCCAGGTATATGAATCCCAGAGACTGCAAACTAGTCCACAGTGCCAGAGTGTACACCGGCGTCTGTCTGTGGGTACAGGGAGGGATTGCCAGAGGCAGGAGGAGACTTTTAGGGTGATGGATGTGTTTTTTATCTGCATCGTGGAGATAACTTCACAGAATACCTGTTCAAAGTCATCAAATCGCCACTTTATTTATCTATTTATTTTTTGTGGTACCAGGGGTATTCTATCTCCAAGCTACACCCCAGACCTTTTTTATTTTTAAACAGGGTCTCAATAAATTGCTGAGGACCTCACTAAGTTGCCTAGGCTGGCTGCGAACCTTCAATTCTCCTGTTTCAGCCTCCCAGGTACTGTGATTACTGTTGTGCACCCCCATGCCGGGCAAATTGCCACTTTAAATATGCACAATTTATTGTGTGTCAATTATACCTCAATAAAGCCAAAAAGGGGGGAGAGGAATAAGCAAACAAAAACCCCAGCAACACCACCAACAAAAAAGCCAACATAAGGATAATCCGTATAAAATGCCAACGATTTAGCATCAGTACCAATTGAACAATGTGACCCCTTTCCACCAATGGTGTCTCAGGGAGAAAGCAAAGCCCACACTGCAGTTCTCCTTGAAATTAAAACGAGATCGCCATGTCCTGCTTGGTTTGGGGTAGGCTGGGTGTCCTGCTGCTCTAGCCTCCAGTTAGTCGTTGGACCCAGCGGTCCCCGTGCCTCACTGCACTATTTACTCCTAGGTGCTAGGCTGGGTCTTGAAGGGTTCCTGTTTGATCTTAAATTAAGTTCTGATGTACATGTGTAAAAGGCACAGATCTTGAGTGTACAGAAGGACAGGTCTCGCAGAGATCTGCACTCATCTCATGTGACTGATCCCACAAACCCCCACCCCCGCTGCTGCTCCTTCCCAGGCAGCGGCCCCACCCCCATCCCCAAGGTAGCCACCCTCTGACTTCTGGCTCTAGATTCATTTTGCCTTCAAACATCACATGACATGGAGTCCCACCTGTGTGTTCTGCAGGGCCTGTCCTCTCACGCAGGCAGACGGTGGAGAATCACAGTAATCCCTCCTTCATTGCTGGGTCTCACGCATCTCACCTGTGGCTGCACATGCTCAGTGTGTCTGTTCTCCTGTTGCTGACCGTGGCGTTGTTCCAGTTTCAGGGTGTTAGGAATAAGGCCACTATGGACGTGCTTGTCCTAGCCTGGCTGTGGGCAGAGGCGGCTTTCTCTCTGGGGCATATACCGAGAAGCAGAGTGGCTCAGCTAGCGTGTGGACTATCCATAACTTTGCTGGAAACTCATTTTCTGAAGTGGTTGTACCACCCGCACTCCAGCCCAGCAGTGTGTGAATTCTCGCTGCTCTGGGTCCTCTGACACTCGCCGCGGTCAGTGTTTCTCATCCAAGTCCCCCGGTGGGTGTGTGGTGACTCACAGCGGTTCTGGTTTGCATTTCCCTGCCGAGTAATAATGCTGCGCATACTTTTATACCTTTATTGGCTGTCTGGATTCTTCTTTTGCAGTGTCGCTCAAGTCTGCCAATTTTGTTGGGTTATTTGTCTTTTTTTAAATTACTTATAGTTCTTTACCTCTTCTGATAGAAGTCCTTTGTTATACAAATGTATTGCAATTCCTTCACCAGACCAAGGCTTGCTATTTCATTTTCTTAATGGTGTCTTTTGATGAGCAGAGTTTTTAATTTTGATGAAGTCTAATTTATCAATTTTTATTTTACCGTTATTGTCATCTTTATCCTGACCGAGAACTCTCCACTAATGCCAAGGTCAGCAGACATCCTGAGCATTCCTCCAGAAGGTCCTAATGTTTGTGCTCCTCCTCCCCATTCCTTTTAGGAGTTGTATCCATTTCCAGTTAATTGTATGTGGTGGACAAGGGCTGAGGTTCCATGTTTCCTCTGCCAGCAGGGGCTGCAGTGCCTGGATGGACTTTGTCCCTCCTTTTGTCCCTCCTTTTGAGTGATCCCATGCATCTCCACTGTCCAGTACGATACTAGCTACAGGTTTTCTATAAAAAGCCTTTATCAGGTTGAGGGAGCTTCTGCGTCTAGTTTACTGAGAATTGTTTTATCATCAACGGATTGAACTTGTTAAAATGATTTTTTCTCTATCTGCTGAGTTGATCATATGTCTTTTCTTCTTTCTCTTGTACTTTACACTGATTGTTGAATGGGAAAACAGCCTTGCACTCCTGGAATAGCTCTTTGTGGCCACCATACGTCGTCCATTGTACAGGTCCCTGCGTTGGACTTGCTGGGGCTGAGTTCGGGACTCCCGGGCAATCTTTCTGCGGAGTGCCAGCCTGCGGGTCAGGTATCTGGTCACGCGGTCTCATGAACGGCCAGCTGGGTTGCCCTCATTTGTCTGCTGAGTGAGTGTGTGCGAGGTGGCACCGGTTCTCCCTCAAAGGTTGGCAGAGTTCAGCGGCCTCCAGCCCGGCAGTTTTCTTTGTGGGAAGGTGATTATTAGATGTCATGTCTATAATGCATATAGGACCTTTCAGGGTTTTCACATCTGTTGATTTTGGTAGGTCCTGTTCCGTGTGGAATGCGTCCATCTCGCCGGCCCTAAGCTGCACACCTTCCAATGCCTGAAGGCTCTGCAGAGAGTCCACACCGTCACTCACGGCAGCAGTCGTCATTTGTGATTTCTTTCCCCTTTGGTTCTCTATCAATTTTCCTAATCATTTCAAAGAACCAAGTTCCTGTTTGGTTGACTCTCCACTGCGCACCTGCGCCCTCCCACTGACTTCTGCTTCTGTTGTGCCTTTCCTTGCATTCCCTTTGGTTAGCCTTGCTCCACATATTTTGACTCCACAGGCTGCCCGGCCCCTGCCCCACCTTTCTGTACAGGGAGAGATGGGGGGAAGGGCCTGCACTCCCCTGGTGGCCACGCCCCCTGCATGACACAGGCAGCCCCGCCCCCTGCACTCCCCAGATGGCCCTTCCCCCTGTACTCCCCAGGTGGCTCCGCCCCTCTGCACTTTCCAGGTGGCCCCGCCCCTCTGCACTCCCCCATGACCCTGTCCCCTGCACTCCCCAGGCAGCCTTCCCCCTCTGGACTCCCCAAGTGGCCCCATCCCCCTGCAGGCCCTGAGGTGGCCCATGCTTGTCTCTCTGTCCAATTGTCCTCACTTCTTAACTCCAAAAAGGACCCGAGGTTGCCACCAGGCTCTTTTGGAGCCTGAGGGTCTTGCATGGGTCCTGGGGAGGAGGAGCCAGAGCAGTGAGGGGCCTTGGGCTGGACCCTCACAAGCACATCCTCCAGGTGTGGGGAGCCACAGGGCACTTCAGAGGGAGGGTGCGGAGTGGCTCTGAGGCTGAGGCTGAGGCTGAGGCTGAGGCTGAGGCTGCCACTTCAGGTGACAGGCAAATCTGAAGCCGGTGTAGACTGGCACATGGCAGCTCTTCTCAGGGATTAGTTGCGAACACTTCCCACCAAGAGCATCAAACTCCAGGCAAGTCCAGAGGTGACTCCTGCTCAGACCTAAAGCAGCTGTCTCCTGAAACCTCCCAGGCTGAAAACAAGAGGTGAACGAGGAGTCTTCAAAGCACAGGGAGCTTTGGGGTCTGGGTGCCTGGCGTGGCTCCCAGGAAACAGGGCTCCGGCGCTGCTCTCCTTGTTCATCCAGACAGACCCTGGCCTGAGACACCCTTCATGGATGTGCGGGGAGTGGAGGGCGGGTCCCACTCCTGAGGGCTGGGTCCTGTACTGAGGACCCAGCATCTGAGAAACAAGCATCCTGTACTCACATTGTCAGCACGTTGGGGGGTCCCATGTCACACTCCCACAGCCACCCTGCAGATGGCTACCCTGGAACTCCCCTCAGCTCAGGTACCTGTGGCTTTCACCGTCACTTTCACCCGCATGTCATCCACACGAAGGGCAAGCACCTTCAGACAGCAGAGAGAGGCGCCGCAAGTCAGACTGGTCACTAGGGAAGGGAGGGAGGCAGGTGCCGCAGAGGAGGCCAACC
Organism: Glis glis; assembly: GCA_004027185.1. Classification (NCBI taxonomy): domain Eukaryota; kingdom Metazoa; phylum Chordata; class Mammalia; order Rodentia; family Gliridae; genus Glis; species Glis glis. The sequence continues at coordinate 30,232 of PVJS01008655.1, forward strand.
AGGGTGCAAACTGGAGTCCCCGAAGAAGAGGAAGGAGCAAGAGTCAAGAGAGGACTAGGTTCCGGCCCAGCGGGAGGATTTGCGATCCAGGGAGGCTGCGGGAACAGCTCCCGCCACTGCCCAGCCTGGCCACGCGTGGGGCAGCAGACCCCGCTCCGCTTCACACACCTTCACACAGGTGCAATGCCATATGGTTCTCACAGTGATCGAAGCTGTGTCTCCTGGGAAAAGAGGGAAACTGAGGCTCAGAGAGAGTGCATGCCTGAGTTAGGCAGCCAGAGATGGGGGGCAGGGGGCACTTCCATCCCTGGCAAACTTGAACCCTGCCTGGAGAAGAACGGGGAGTCCCAGGCCAGCAATGGCTTCCCACTGGCGGTCATTGAATTCAACGTCACTTGACTGGAGATGTTGTTCTGTGACCCTAAGCAAACAATATCACTATTCTTGTCAGGTGCCAGTTGTCTCAGGTGAGGCCACCTGGAGACTGGGCATGAAACCAGGTGGCCTCTGGGCCCCAGGGCCTCAGGGCCTCATCTGCACAGCCCCACGCTTCATTCTTCAACTTCTCACATAAGCAGGTCACTCTGAGGGGTGCAGATTTTCTAGGACTCAGGAAATAAATATCTTTGCTTTGTAAAATCACTCTTGGGGCAAAGTATGTGCTGGGTGGCTTAAAGAGAAAAATAAGCTTAAGCCGAGGACTTGGGTTTCAAGTGACAGGCGGTGAGAAGCGCAGTGTTTTGCGTTTCAAGGACCAAGGGGTTTTAATCCGAAGCTCTCCCCATGCTGAGACATAAACTCCCAGAAAGGATCAGTCACTTCATCCCGTCAAAATCATCTGCAGATTTTCCCCTTGAACATTTTAATGCCGAGGTTCGTCCCAAGATGCGTGTCATTTGTTATCGCAAGGAACACACAGGGTGGCAGGATTTCCAGGGTTAACAGCTCTGACGGCAGTCGCTCTTAGGGGGGCTGTCCTGGAAGGGGGTCAGGGACGTCACGGGACTGGTGCTGCTGTGATACTGAGCTGCTAATCCCAGGCTTATGAGGACCTGTCCCAGCTCTGGACTGATTAAGATTCTGCTATTAATGTGCCTTAAAGGAGCTGGGGCCTAGTTGGTGGTGTAGTGCTTGCATTACTGTTTCTTTCCTTTTGCTTTTGTTTTAAGTAAAATGCAGCGATGTGCTTCCTATCTGGTGGCTATCCCCAGATAGTGCTCTCTGCAAGGTGACCAGGGGACCCGAGGTGAGCAGAGGTCCTCACCAGAGGCAGGGTTGGGGGTGTGGGAGTCCACAGCCTCCTATCCTCAGAAACCAAGGTCACCAAACTCACAGGTGGGTGTGTTTGGCAATTTTTCTTCAGTACCAGAGGACCCCGTGCCTGCATGACCCACACTTGCATCCCCGTGCTCGGCACACGGGCATTTGTTGAGTGGTCCAGCGTCATTTTTCTGACCTACCTCGCAGGCTCTCATGAGAACCAAGGGCTCTGTGAACCACACAACACTCACGCAGTCATAGGTGTAGTAGTTTTCTTGCCACGGCTGTGGCAGCAGAGGCTGTCTTAAAGTACTGGTTGTAGTGTTTAAGAGCATTGTGACCCTGCAAAGCGAAGCTGTTTGTGCCAGTTACCTAGGGCTGGGTCGGGTCACCCCAATACTTGATGGCGTAAAGCAACAGTCCTTGTTTATGTTCTTGCCTTTGGGTTCCGCGGTTGACTGGGCTCAGCTGGGTGGCTCTTACTCATGCACATGTTTGGTCCCCACCTGGGAGGATTCCTGCCATTGTCTGAGTGGAGGCATTCACAGAAGTCTGCTCAGAGTAACGGACCCACGTCTTGTGTCTTCACAGGCAAGGAGTGAGTTCTGGAAGGGAGTGTGGGCCTGGAGTGTCATGGCCACATTTGGAAAACATGAGCTACCACGCTGACATCTCCACACCTTGTTCTCCTTGCCACTGCAGTGGGGAGCAGGATGGATGCCGACTGCAGGTGGACACAGCTGGGTCCCACCTGTTAAGAACAGCAAGCTCCAGAGAGCAGCGACTACGTGCTGGGCACTGGCGATGCAGCCCTGAGAGGACTCTTGGGATCCCTGTTTTTACAGATGAGTGTCCCAGGCCAGGCCTGCTTCACACACACTTGTCATGAGAGGGAGTGGACGTTGTCATCTCCGACTCCCGGCCAGCTGCACTGTGTTCCATGAGCATCCATTTTCCTCTTGGTAGTGTTTTGTGTGTTTTAACTCTTAAAAAATTAAAAAATATATTCTTTAACTGGATCATCTTTAAACTTTTTTGATCAGCCAGCCCATGGGTAAAAAGCATCTAAGAAAATTTCCCCAAATGTATGTAATTTATTTGATTGAAAATATTAAGTACACTATAAAACATACATGAAAACGAGAAAGAATGAGATAAAATGAAACAAACAACATTTTAAGATGTTTCATTCATTATTAAAAAAACATTGTGCACTCAGTTTAACACTACTGCTAATTTAAAATTAGTAATTATGATACTATTTAGGGAGGTTAGTGTGAATGGATATGCGCTATTATTTTAAACACCTCGGTTTAGTACATTGTGAGGCTGTGATCTCCAGGGTCTTGTCTAAAACACTTGCCTCAATAGCTGGCTGTCAAAGCTGGAAAGAACACCTCATAAAAATATGCAAATTCAAATTTAAAAAGGGCGTGTTGCCTGCACTTACAAAATCATGGTATTCTTTGCTCAGTCCATCCATCAATTATGCAAAGACTTTTGGTGAAATTTGTCTGGTAAATTTCCATCTTCTCCAACGCCAATCGCTATTCTAGCAAACCAACTGGAAAGAGCTACACTAGTATATTTTTTAACAAATGGGTTCAAAATGCACTGAAACCTTTTGTTTGGGAGATTTTTTAACAGATTAGAAAAATCTATCTATATTTAAAAAATAAGCAAATATGAGAGTTGTTATAGATGACAAATTAAACAGGTTTTGGTAACAAGGTCACGTGATATCAAAAACAGTTCCAAACACATGCTTTCAGGGTGCATCTCGCGTCATCTGCTTCTTGCAAGGGCAGTTATGTTCTCACTGTGATAGTTGGTCTGGTTTGTCAACTTGACCCACCTAAGATCACGTGACTTTGGTTGTGTAACAGCAGATTGAATCGGAAGTCCTGCCCTAAATGTGGGTAGCAGGGTTCTGATAGGTGCAGGGCTTAGATAAAAGAAGGAGAAAGCTGCGTAAAGGGAGCTGCGACTCTTCCTGAAGAAAACACATCTGCTCTCGTCTGAGTTCGTCGGTCTCCAACTTTGCCGTTTCCTTGAAGAGCTTCTTGATCTTCTGCTCTCGTCTGAGATCGTCGGCCTCCAGCCTTCGAGCTGAAACTTCACCATCGTTTCTCCGAAGAGCTTCCTTATCTTCACATCTTGGACTGGACTGAATTGGTGGTTGCTTCAATCCTGAGGCTCCAGCTCTTAGACCACCCGACCAGCTGCTGATTCCTCTGAGTCTTCACGTGCAGTCGAAACTCAGGACTACATTGTGAGCTGATCTAATAAATCCTTTTTTTTTCATTCTGTGAATTCTGTTGATCTAGTGAACCCCAACCAATACACTCACTGATGGCAAAAATTTCATTTTTACCTTGGAGGGACAGAGTATCTAAGCTCTTCTGCTTTTTGTTAAGGATGCTGGTGGCTTTACATGCATAAGCCTGAGTAGAACACTGTGGGTGTTTTGCCTACTCTGCCCTCTGCTGTGGTGTCAGAGTGGCAAGTGAGAGAGAAGAACCTGCTTCATCTTCCCACTGCCCTCAGCATGTACCGTCCTGCTGTCCTCAGGCTGTGTGTATGTGTGTGTGTGTGTGTGTGTGTGTGTGTGTGTGTGTGTGTCTTGTAAAGCCACTGATTTACTTTGTGAGCCATGGATAATTAAAGTGGAGCAAGAAGTCTGGAAATCCTCATTGTCTGGCACACATCCCTGGAATGCCCACACCTGCATCTGAGGGGTCCTATCAGGGCCCCTCTGCCCCAACTTTGCTTCTACCTGTAGGACAAGAGGTCTGTGGGGCCAAAACAGTGTCTCCACCTAAATTCCACATTTTTCCTTTGTAGACCCAAGCCTGGGTCCCCAGACACTTCTTAGGATAGTTTCTAAAATCTTTGTGGGCTCTCTGAGCAGAACCAGTCACCAGCTTGTGCCCCACAGATCTGTGAGTGGACAAAGGGAAGCTGTTTCCAATGAGTGGTGGCATAACTTGCCTAGATGGGTCATCTCCTAGAGAGGGACAGTGCTGGGGGTGGGGAAGGAGTGGGGCTGAATCACCCCCAGGGAAGGACAGTCCGTGGTCCTGAGAGAGAGAGAGGGCACAGAACCAACTTCTCCACAGCAAGGAAGTCTTGCTAGTTTTCATTCTGTGAGTGGACAAGCAGCCTAGTCTGGGGACCATTGTGGTCTGAACACTACCATAGGGGCTCTCATGGGCTGAGGTTAGGGAGTGATGACAAAGAAAAGCTCCAGGGTTTATCTTGTAGCCAAGCTTCTGCTGTCTCACTTCTATCTCCAGATTCCCCAGGTAAGTCAGTGTCTTGCTCTATTATGTTCTAAGTTTATTTAAAGTTAGCTGCTTCTTGACCCACATCTTTTTTCTGGTCTCAGCTCCTTCTTTCTGGGCTGTAACTTCCAGTAATCACTTCAGAGCTAGTCTGTGTCATGTTCTTAGCTTCCTGGCTCAGCAATAATTTAGCTGGGTATAAATCAGTCTCTCTACTGAATGATAGTTTAGCTGGGTGTAGATCCAGCCTCCTGGATGATAGGTTAGCTGGGTATAATTCTCGGTCAGTTTTATTTTCTTTCTGGACAACACAGATATGATTTTCTATTTAGTTAGTAACTCAGATGCTGCTGCTGCATCTTTATATATCTTGGTGTTGCTCCCTTTAGCATCTACTCTTTCTCTCTAGTCACTTTTAAATTTTCCCTTCTTTTGGGATTCTGCATTTTAATCTTGCTCAAGTTTCACAGTGTAGTTCCTGTCTTTCTCAGTTTTCCTTTACTTTCTATTATGGGCTGAACTGTGTCCCTCAACCTCCTTCCCAGATTGTATGTTGAAGTCCTAATCCCTGTACCTCAATGTGTGACTGTTTGGAGATGGGGAGGGCCTTTAAAAAACTAATTTATTTATTTACTTATTTTTGTGGTACTGGGAATGAAACCCAGAGGCATTCTACCTCCAGGCTATCCCCCCAGACCTACTTTATTTTTTTATTTGGATACAGGGTCTCACTAAGTTGCTGAGACTGGCTTCGAACCTGTGATCCTCCTGTCTCAGCCTCCCAAGTACTGGGATTACAAGTGTGTGCCACCACGCCTGGCTCAAAAAACTAAATAATTTAAAGTGAGGTAATTAGGGTGGATCAAAATTCAACATGACTGGTGTTCTTATAGGAAAAGGAGATCCTGATATAGACACACACAGAGGAACCACCCAGTGAGGATACAGGAAGAAGATGCCATTTGCAGAGATGAGAGAATCCGGAAGAACCAGGCCTGCCCAAACTTTGATCTCAGACTTCCAGCATCCACAATGTGAGAGAATAAATTTCTCTTGTTTAAACTGCTACATCTATAGTACTTTGTGACAGTGGCCCTAGAGAACTAACATATCTTCCAGCCTGGACAATTCTTACTCATTATCCCTTTGAACATTGCCTCTTTCTATCCTCTCTCTATAGCTGGCTATGCTTTGAATATGTGTCCCCCAAAATTCATGTGTTGGGACCTAAGACAGTATTGAGAATTGGGGCCTTTAGGATGTGTAAGTCATGAAGGCTCCACCGTTATGAATGGGATTAGTGTCCTTATGAAATGGCCCAAGGGAACAAGCTAAAGCCCTTTTTGCTCTTCCTCCTTCTGTTATGTGAGGACATCAAGGTGCCATCTTGGAAGCAGAGAGCAGCCTTTACCAGCCACAGAATCTGCTGGCACCTCAATCTTGGACCTCCAGTCTCCAGAATTGTGCAAAATAAATTTGTGCTATTTATAATTACCCAGCCTTAGGTATTTTGTTACAGTGGCAGGAACAAGACTAAGATACCACCTTGTATCATTTTGTTCTATTTTTCCTCTTATTGGCCTCTATCACAGATATTTTTAATCTTTCTGTACTATTTTCTGGATATATTCTCATCCTTACGTTATAGTTTGCCAATTCTCATTTCCATTGTGTCTCATCTGTTTTTAGCCTTTCCCTTGAGTTTTTTTTTTTATTTCTGTGGTTAGATTTTGATTTTGATTTTTTTATTTTTTGGTACTGGGGATTGAACCTAGGGGCATTATACCTCTGAGCTATACCCCCATCCCTTTTCATGTTTTATTTTGAAACAGGGTCTCATTAAATTTCTGAGGGTCTCACTAAGTTGCTGAGGCTGGTTTCAAACATGTGATCCTCTTGTCTCAGCCTCCCAAGTACTGGGATTACAGGCATGCACCACTGCGCCCAGCTCTGTGAATTGATTAGATTTTTCTTTTTGGCATTTCTAAACTCTTTTAAAGATCTGTCTACTCATGTCAGTTTTTATTTTATTATTGTTTCTTTTATCTCTAGTTCTTGGGAGGACAACCCTTTTGCCCTTCTCATGCCTGGTGGCTTTTTCTCATGCCATCCCTTTCCCTTGCATAGCTTGAACACTTTTGTTATGAGTTTATCCTCTAGCTTGCAGAAGTGTCCTTACAGGAAAATGTGTACTTTCTTCTTCCCAGGCACTAGGGACTTCAATCACATTAAATGAGTTTTCATTTTAGTTTCTTAGCTGAGATCTACACACTAAGAATGAGTGGAAATTCAGGCCTCACACCATCACATGTCACATGCCCGGAGTTTTTATTTCCTTTGGGAGCCCTTTTTTCCCCATTTAGATCTCTAGACAGATGGAAAACTTCCTTGCTAATTTCTTAGAGCAGCAGGTAGAATTTATCCAGTGTTTTTTTTTTCTTTTTTTTAGGACAAGATGGCCTGGCCTTGTGTAGAAAGCTGAGGTCCCAGGTAGTCAGCACTACCCTATCTCCTATCCCACCTGCACATTATCTTACCTGGCCCAACCTGTTGCCCCATCCAGGGCCCATTTCTGGTCCTTCTTCCCTGAGGGTTGCTCCCAGCTCCAGCTTGCATGACAACTCTGGCTCTGACTTCTCGCTTATTTGGGACATTGGTAATGCTCCCTTTCTTTCAAACAAAGCAATTTAGGAAAATTTTACCTTTGCTGTTGTATGTTCATAGCCCAGTGTCTGTGAAAGGCAGAGCCTGAGGCGAGGCTGTGCACCAACATGTCACAGGGGGGTACCCTGTCAGGGAAGCGGGCATGAGGGGAGAGGGGACCAAGAAAGGAAAGGCAGGGCCATGAGGATGAGGGAGGCTACTGCTCACTGGAAGCTGATTGCTCAGCTGCCTGGTTGTCTTCAGAGACTGAGCAGCACCCACAACTCTGAGCAATCAGAGCAGGCAAAGCTGGGTGGGGATGGAGGCCATCTGCTCATTCCTGTTGCTCACTGGCCAATACCCACCCCCTTGCCTGTATCTAACCTCTCATACTTCCAGATTGTGTGTGAGTGATAGACATGTCCTGATATATCACACCCTTCATAGGAAGCCTCGGGAAGCAGGCAGGAGGCCCTGAAATGAGCTTAGGACAAGGCACCTTTGGGCTCTGCTTATGCATGATGTGAGGGCATGGAAACCGTGACTTGCCTTGGATGCAGTGTGACAGCAGCAAGCCAGCTCTGTGATGCAGGAGCAGGCGAGGTGGTGGCCAGGTCTGCTCATGCCAGACAATCTGAAGTGAGTCATAAATGGAATCCATTACAGTCCCCCCTATTATGTGTTGTGTTAGTCAGTTTTGCGTTGCTATAACAAAATGCCTGAGATAATCAGCTTAAAAGCAGGAAAGGTTGATTATGGCTTATGGTTTTGGAGGTTTCAGTCCATGGGCAGTTGGTTAGTGTATGAAGTGTGTGTGCACGTGGTGTGTATGTATGTGCAGTATGCGTGTGTTTGGGGGAGAAGCTACGCCCTTCTCTCCCTCAGCTTTCAGCTGGGAAGCCCATTGTACACGCACTCCCTTACCTAAAGTGCCATGCAGGAGGAACTTCAGGCCTGTCCTCTCTTTTTCACATGACCCTCCACGTCCTGCAAGGTGGAGTATGCTAGTGTGTGGAGCAGTTGTGACCCTGTCCCGGGGTGGCCATTTGCAGAGCACTCAAGTTCATTCTTGTTTGGTGCAAGGAGCGCCTCCAGTCCTCACCCGGAGATATCCTGTAACTCTGCAACTTTGTGTCCAGTGGTTCAGGCAGCAGTGCCTCCCTTGTCCCTCTGTGGTGTGGACAGGCCAGCTCTCACCTCAGCCTGGCACGTACTGCTCCCTTGCAGGGGCAAGGCGTCCAGAAAGGAACAGCAACAATTCTACCTGTGCCCTGAGAGGTTTGCAATGCTCACACCAGCAGGGCAAGTGTCTCTGGCTCCTCTAGGCGGGCTGCTGGCCCCCGGAAGGAGAGAAGTGGGAGGAGCTGGCCCTGCACTGGGCCTGGGCGGGTGTGGTCAGCATCAGCATGCGGTGGACTGTCCTCCAGGAAGCCGGTCTTGGCCAAGAGTGGCTGTATGACTCAGGCTCTCGGCAGTAGTTGGCACTGTGACCCATGAATGGAAACAGAGATGCTTCCTCCTTCACCTGTCCACTGGGGCCCTGGGCCTAGGGCTTAGGAGACAGGGTGCCACCAGGTTCTCTACGGCAGGGTGCAAGGGTGGTGGGGGGGTACCACCAGGCTCAGGAGGTCCCATGTCTCCACCTCAGGCTGGGGGGAGGGAACCTGCCTTTGCTGCCTGCCTGCTCGGCAGATCCTGTCCTGGGAGGGGGGTGTCTGGTGAGGGACTGTTGTCCATTCACCCTAAAAGGCAGGCAGGGAGGGATACCGGTGACCTCCTGGCAGTTGCTGGATGGCTAGCCTTGCTCGTGGGTTTGCACATGCACAGGCTCCCATTGGCCCAGCAGGTGCCGCAAGGGCATAGACTGGCTGGGTCCTGGTGGGGATGGTGCGTGGAGAAAAGAGGCTAGACAGAACCATCCCTGACCAGAGGCAGTTCTTAGGCTCCCAGTGTGTGATCCTGCCAGAGTGGAGGGTTCCTCCTCTTAATTTAAAATCTAATGGAGTACTTCTCACCACTTACATTCTTGAATTTTCACCTGAAAACACTTACCAGAGATCTTTAGTTGAAGGAGGGTAAATGCACGTTTATTTATTTATTATTTATTTATTTCTGTATGTTTATTGGTGCATCGTAATTATACCTCATAGTGAGATTCAAAGTGGTACATAAATCCATGCACGGACCACTTGGTGTACTTCCCACCCTGTTCCCCCTTCCTCCCTCCCCACAGATGTTAGTGGGATTTGCAACGATACCTTCATGTATGGACATAACCTTATTTGAACTGTTCCCTCCTCAAGACTCATTTTCCCTCCCCCAGTCACTTTCCACTATTCTACTGGTTTCTCTCCTCATCTGACTGAAGTCCCTTTTGTTTCTCTTTTTTGTTCTAGTTTCCACATATGAGAGAAAACATACCCTTGACTTCCTGAGGCTGGCTGATCTCACTTAGCATCATGTTCTCTAGTTCCATCCATTTTTCTACAAATTACATAATTTGGTCACAGATATTTATTTTACAGTCCAACACAGCAGAAAGACAGCGCAGCCGCTGCATGATGACATGGGTGGGACACTAAGAAAACTGGTGTCCCAAGTGAATAAAGGTTTGGAAGGAGCAGGGCATGGTGGCGTACACCTGAATCCCAGTACTTAGGAGACTGAAACAGGAGGATCACAGGTTTGAGACTTAGTGAGACCTTGTTGCAAAATAAAACAACAAAAAGGGCTGGGGGTATAATTCATAGGTAGAATGCTTCTGGGTTCAGTCCCCATGTGTAAAAAAAAAAAAGGCTTGGAAAAGCTGGGCCACTCCTTTACCACCAGGCTCTTTCTATTATAGGAGTCATCTGCTGAGCAGTCCTATGTGTTTAAATCCACTTCTGCAGAAATCAGAGATAATTATGTCAACTGAAGTTTAAGGTGATCGTATCAGAAAAAAATAAAAGCAGCAAGCTGGGAGTGGTGGTGCATACCTGCAATCCCGGTACTTGGGAGGCTGAAACAGGAGGATCACAGGTTCAAAGCCAGCCTTAGTAAGTCAGCAAGACCCTGTTTCAAAATAGAGAAATTATTTCAAAATAATAGGAGGTTTCAAAATATCTCCTATTCTGGAGGAATAGCTTAGAAGTAGAATGCCCTGGGTTCAATCCCCAGTAAAAAAGAAAAAAAAAAAAAAGAAGCAGCAGCAGTAAACTTAAAAGTCAGTTTTAAAATGTTGACTGTATGCAGGCAGATGGAGGGCGTCCGTGGCTGCCGCGTGCAGTCTGGTCCGCTTGGATTTGGGAGCTTTACATTGCCCTTCTAGGCTCCTGATAACCCAGCGAGGCTCGGAGGGAGGGTGGCGGTGCTGCCTCAGCTCACAACCAAAACAAAGAGTTGTTCTAATTTTAGAGTCTTAATGGTGCCGTTGAGGCACACTGAGAAGGGGAGGGTTTCTGGCCTGCCACGTGAGGAAAATAAAAGGAAAGTCCGGAAGACCCATGACGTTTCTGTTGCCTGTGTGAAGTGCCTGCAGATGTGGCTTTCTTTTCTCTTGTTTATGCAAAATATTAGACACCTTGCATATAAAAAGATGAAAGGGGAGCTGCTCTACTTGCAGCGGGGGAGGGGCCCAGAGGCAGAGGGTGCACGCTGCTGCTCGTTGACAGTGGCTCTCGCCCTTCCTCTCTGCCTCTGTCTGCCTCTGTGTCTCTCCATCTCTCCATGTCTCTCTCTTTCTGCCAGCACTGACTCTAGAGGTCTGTCTGAATTTCAGAGGTGTCAAGGAGGCTGAAGATTCTCGCCTTTTGGTGTGAGGGCTGAGAGCAGGCAGCCCCCAACCCCCAGTCCACTGGGGATGGTGGGGCAACTGCAGAAGTCCCGGAGCCAGCGGCCCCACCAGAGAAACCAATGGACTCCAGTTCACATCCAGGACGTTTGCTCTTCAGCCTTCCCAGTCATCTGCTTCCATGCATGTTTTGAATTCAAGTTACCAACACTGGAATAACTTCTGGTGTCTGTAGGACAAACATCCATGCCAGCCCCTTGCACTGCAGGGCCGTCTGCAGACAGCAAAGCGGGTGCTGGCTGCGATGCCTGTGCTCACTCCCACAACAGGGGCAGGGGCACACTGGGAGGTGTGCCTGGTCCAGTCTCCTGGGGATGCGGAAGCAGTGCAGAGCTTCTGCAGAGCAGGGTTCTAGGAAAAGCATAGGCAGGGCAGCTGGACGGCACAGACTGCCATGCCTGCCCCAGGAGGAGGGTGTGTGTGAGAACTCAGGATCTGCCCCTTCCTGGATGCTCCAGCCATGCACCACACTCTTCCCACAGCACTTGTAGTGGTCATCGGCATCCCTGGCTGGCCATTGCCTGGCTGTCCCTGTGTGGGCGTTTCCCCCAGCCCCAGCCCAGGACCAGCCCCCACAGGTGATGTAGCCTATGGCTGCTGAGCTGCCCAGGAGCTTCCCCTTTTGCAGGGTGATGAGGAGAGGGCAGGGGAGGAGCTCCTTAATTGGCCCGCCTAGTACACATAAATTGATCGCAGTCGCAACCAGTAAGTTAGGTGAGACCCATTCCTTAAGAAAAAGAGGAAGCTGAAGTCAAGTCCAGAGCATCGTTTTGTTTCTGCATTTCCCTAGCCGGGGCAGCTAACACAGGCGCTGGCTTCTGGCCTTCATTTCGCCCCATCCCCGGGGCTCTCCTACGCGCCTCTCAGAGACGCAGGCCGTCCCGCCCGGCTGGGCAGCTTTTCATCCGGCGAGAAGATCGCTGCCCAAGCTCAGGAAGGAGCCCCACCTGGCGCTGCTGGGGCCCTTGGAGAGGGGCTTCTGCAGTGTCCTGTGAGGAGGACTTTAGTGGCGATGTGTCCGTGCCCCACGGCAATGGTTGCCACTAGGTAAAGCGTGTTCTGTTGTGGGCTGACTGTGAGGGGTGTCAGGACCCGCCCTCTGAGTTCTCTCTGCAGAGGTGGAGTCCTCCTGAAGGTCAGCAGAGGCCACACACTCCACCCCGGTCAGACTCCCCTCTCCATGGCTGCCTGCCTGCAGCTGGGGGAGCTGGGAGTCGTGTGGAAGGGCTGAGCTCCACGAGGGCATGGGGCGGGGGGGAGGCCTACACATCTCCGTGGGTTTTGACATTAATTACCACTGTGACTGCTTTCTGTGTGTAACTATTTTCCCGGCACTTTAAACTGTCTAATATGGAGCTAAGAAGGTTCCCGCCCCCACCCCTCCAGATGTCCCAGCCCTGAAAACGCTGCAGGGATGTGTGTGACAATCAGGAAGGCCAGGCGCTTGGAGACTTCCTAGGGCTGGTCTGACATCACTCCAAGCAGATGATAATTACAAGGCTCCTTCCCTCCATCTCTCCACGCCCCCAACAAGACACCAGGGAGTATTTATAAATGCATGCAAGCCCCTGGGGCACTTCTCCCAAGAAGGCCCTCAGGCAAGGACAGTGTGATTGGGGCAGAAGCCCAAGGAGAGCGGGGGACCTGTGCCTGGGGAGGGCCATGAAAGCCCCCTGTGGCCCTGGTACAGAGTGCTGAGATGTGATAGCCGGCAAGCAGACGGGGCTTGTGTTGTGTGCCAAGGGCGGGGCCATGTGATGATCTGCTTTTTTTCTTCCTGGGGTTGGCAGGAACTGGAAATAATTGAAAGTTGTTAGGGTCCAACACGCTGCCCTGAAAACACTATTATTACTCTCCTAATGACTAACTGTGTCTTCCAGGAGGTGATTCAGGCAGCTGAGAGGCCGCAGGCTCCTGTGGAGGGGGAGTGGGAGGCTGGCAGCCTGTAATCTGGGGGCATCAGAGCACTCTGCCCAGAGCCCCGCCCCAGCTCTGGCCTCCAGAGCAGCGTCCCCAGGGTCCCTCCAGTCCTTCTGCCTTCAGAGTTCTGGCGAGGCTGACGGCAAGGCCAGGAGGTCTGGTCCTCTGAACCATTGTGGCCTTGGTTCTGTAAAAGGGTCTCCCTCCATCCCTTCCTGTTCATTTCCCAGCAAGGTTCTGGATCTTGGGGTCGTCTCCCAGCATGCCGATTGAGACCCTCCACCAGGCCTCCCTCTCCTCCTTCACCCTCCTCCCTACGGCCAGAGTGGCCCTCCCAAAGCACAGGGTGGGCTGCTTGGACTCCCAGTCTTCTGGAAGGGCTCACTGACACCCCTTCTTATCCCACCAGATCCTCTCTTTTTTTAAAAATTGCCCTTGAATTACACGGTGACATTTGAAGACAAGTGAGAAAGCATCTCTTCCTGACCACCCTGCCCCAGTGACTGTGCCTGCACCTGGTGTGGAGTCCAGATCTTCCTCCCTCCCAGTGTGCCCTGCATGCTTCTGGGGGTGCCCATGGGCCTCATGGAGACTGTGATGAGGCTCCAGGTCTATGAGGATTTTCATGTTGTCACAAACGGGCAGACTTTGAAGTGCTGTGATAAGCAGGAGTGGGTTAACCCTGAGGGAGGTATTCTGCCTTTGAGGCACAGTATTATCCTCACTGGATATGGTGCCAAAGTGAGCCACTGGTGGGTCTGAGATCTTGGGACTGGATGGCAGAATTGTGTCACTTAGCTTGAACCTCATCTTGAACTTGCCTCTGCGCAAGGGACCTCCCCGCCAACCGCCCCAGGCGATATGACCTGGCTTGGTCCTTGTTCCCTTGAGTGCTGCGCTGGAAGGAATACACTGATGCAAATAATAGGCCACATCGCAGGTGGAGAGTTCAGTTTGACGAAAATGACCCTAACAGAAACAAAGCACAGCCCAGGAAGGGTGGACAAGGATCATGAAATAAAAACAGCCAAAACATTCTGTTCCCTGAGGACGGTTTCCGCAGCCAGTTCTTCAGACGGCCTTTGCCACGGTACCGGAGTCACCTGTGGACAGGTGTGCTGGCCTAAGCACTTGCGAGCAGCGGGCAAATGCCCAGCCGGAAGGATGCGGGGGGTGTGGAGGGGGAACAGCCAGTGTGCGCAGGCACAGGGGCGCCTGGGGAGGGCAGGGGTCCCGGCCCGGGTCCCCAGGGCTCCGAGGGCCGCGCGTCCAAATGACTGCCCCATAATCCCGACCCGCTAGGCTCTCCGGCCTCAGCCTCGACCAGTCAGCGACCAAGACCCGCGGGGACCCGGAGGCAGCGGCCGAGGGGCGTCCCTGGTCCGTGCGGCCATTCACATCTATCGCCCTCCTGGCCGGGCTCGGGCTGGCTCGGGTCCAGCGACCTGCCCGCCCACCCCGCGTGGCCCCGCCCACCCAGGCCCTGCCCCGCTCCCTCCCTCGGCCCCCGCCCCCTGTCAGCGACCCGTCCCAGCGCTCCGTTTCCCAGGGCGGCCTCGCCCCACCTCTGCCCCGAGCCCCGCCCCAGTTATGGCCACGCCCCGGCTATGGCCCCGCCCCGGCCAGTGACTAACCGGCCTGAGAACCTGTCTCCCAACTCGCCCCAGTTTGGGACCCCGCCCCCGTCCGCCATTGGACTCGATCTCCAGTCCCGCCCCCTAGCCCCGCCCTCACCCCTCAACGCTAATTGGCTTCTTGTCGGAGAGCTTCCCGGGCTTGGATTGGCGGCGCCGGTCGCCGTTCCGCCGTACGATTGGCCCGTGGTGCCCGCTTGTGCGAGCCCTACCCTTGATCGGGGGCGGGGCCAGAGGCAGCGGGCGGCTCGCGATTTGTCGGCGGCGAGGAGAGGGCGGGTCCGCGCCGCGCGCAGCGCTTGGGCTGGAGCGCGAGGAGCTGCTCTCGCCGCCTCAGCCCTCAGACGCGGTGGCCGCTCGGTCGCCTCGGGCTCCGCGCCTCTCCCGGTCGTCCGCCCCCTCCCTGTCCAGCCCACCGCGTCCGCCCCGCCCGGCCTCCGCCGCTGGCCCGCGGGCTCGCGGTCCGCCGCGGGACAGGTGAGTGAGTGATCACCGGCTGGGGTCGCGGTCCGAGTCCGGGTCTGGCGCGCGGGGTCAACGCGCACACCCGCATCCCGGGCTGACCGTGCCCCCGCGAACGATCGAAGAACTGGGCGGCCCGTGGTCGGCAAACTTCACCCGGGCCTAGGCGGGTGGGGGTCCCGGGTGCAGGCTGAGGGTCTCAGGCTGAGACGGGGTCCCGGGTTAGGGGCCGGGATCCCAGGCCGAGCGGGAGTCCTGGGTGGCGGGCGAGGTTCTGGGCGGGGTTCCCGGATGGCGGGCCGGAGTCCTGGGCGGAGTAGGGGTTCCAGGTGGCGGGTGGGGTCCCAGGCAGAGCCGTGGTCCTGACTGCCGCGCAGAGTCCTCGGTTGGGAGTCCCGGACCGGGCCGGGATTCTGGGCAATGGTCCCGGACACGTGCAGGGTCTTGGACTGGACTCGCGGGAAGGTACCTGGGCAGAGGTCCCGGCGCGGGTCTAGGGTCCCGGGCCGAGCGCAGTACCGGGCTTGTTCAGGGCCCTGACCAGGGGTCCCGGGGCTGGGCTGATCTTGGACGATCCCGGGCTCGGGGCTCGGGGTTCTGGATGACTCCCGGGAGTGGGGGAAGGGTCCTGGGCCCGTGCAGGCTCCTGGGCGCGGGTCCGGGTCCGAGCGGGGCAGGGGTCCTGGATTGGGATCCTGCACAGTGTCCGGGCAGCGAGCGGACCCGCACTCTTTAAAGGCGCAGCCTGGAGGACCTTGGCTGCCCCGCCTCCCCTCTCCTCCCCAAATTCGGAAGTTGTCAGCGGGAATTGAGAGCTCCTGGCTTGTAGGTCTGTAGACAACGGCTGCGACGTCGCTCTAGACTTATGATGCTTGTCTCAAGATTCTGGGGAAAACCTGAAACGCCTGCGGGCGGAGGGCGGGGTGCGGCCTCGGCATCCACAGAAGACTGGCTTCTCTTCCTCTCTCCAGCTCTCTCTTCTCCTGTCTCAGAATAGGTAGATGGGACTGGTGCCGGTTCCTCTTTTTTGGTCACAATATTTTCTTTTTTTTGGTGGGTGGGTGGGGTGGGATGGGAGGGATGCTTGAAAAGTATTTCTTATTGTCTCCACAAGTGTTCTGCTCCAAAGAACTGTTTAGTGAAAATGTTTGATTTTCTTTTTGTCTGGTGGTGTCCCCCCCCCCACACACACACACTGTTGTGTATTACTTGCATAGGAAATTTGAAAGTTAACCAAACCGTGTCCTAGAGTTGGTTATCTTCTTCCTATCTTCCTAAGTGGCACCGAGGGCTTGCAGATTTGTTAGCTCTGCATGCGAGCCAATAGCACTGTCTGTTGTGAGGACTTCCAGTGTGTGGTACACCAAAAGGAATCGTGGGCACAGGGCCTTACAGAACAACCTTTTGAGGTTGCACTGGGTAACATACTGATCCTCCATTCCAAACCCTTTCTCTGGCACAGGTCATTATCATCCCTCTGAAACTGAACTCACCTTCTGGGGTAAACCACTGATCATTTTCTCTTCTTTGGACTTACTCAGATGAGGGTTTCAAAGGAAGCATACAGGGGTGCTTCCCTATTGAGGAGAACTGACTCCCAACCTCCTTATATGCAAGAACAGTTCACCAGCTAAGCATGTTTTAGAAATGCCCATTTCAGCCTAGAGAGGGCTGTTTGCAGAGCATTGCACTCTGGAGAAATCTCTGGACATCAGAGGGGCTCCCAGAGAAGCACTGGAGGGTGTCTTTGAACCCGAGACACGTCAGCAAGCAGAGGATCTCTGTATACAAGTGCGGTCCTTGGCTAGCTGAGGTTTTCTACTTTGAGCAGTGTTGTTTTCACTTGTGTGTAGATGTTATTGTTTATATGATGCAAGTTCATGTTTTAGAATTCATATAACTTCATGTACTTTCTTAGTCAGTTGGTACTCGATATTATAAGGTTTTGAAAAGGCTTGATGGTAAATGGGGTGTTTATAACTAAAAAGATTGGGTGCTCTGTCTGAATTCAGGGCCCTGTGGCTGGTGGTGTCACAGGTATGGCCAGTTAGTGTCCTCATAATGTTAATTTCCTGAATATCTCTGCTAATACTCAGGATAGGAGAAAAATCTTCCCAGCTTTATGGTGACATTTTTTAGCTATTTATGAGAAAAAAATCAACATATAGGCAAATCTTGTTATGTTTTAATGGAGCCATCCTTTTCCTTGTTGGAGAGAGGTGGAGAGCCTGCTTCATTTGTAAATTTGTAAAAGTCCATGGGATCCTTGAAATAATCCAGTCATTCAAGGTTGAATTCTGTGTATCAGTTTCAGTGAGTTACCTTCCTTAACCTGTAGCCATGTGTCTGTGGCAGTCATTTCTCTTTTCATGAACATCTCAAGGTTTTATTATAAAGGTGATCGCTGAAGCAGATTTTGGTAGATGGAAGTTGTATATCCCCCTGGTGAAGAAGGCTAGCGCTTTGGGCCCTGACAGAAATACCTGCTCATGTGTTGGGATTGCTGCAACCTAAACATTAGCACGAATACTTAGATTTTCAGGCAGCTAGGGCACCTCAGCTCTCCGCCCTGGTGGCAAGGGCTCTCAGAGGCCCTTGTGTATCCACTGTCCATGGTGCTGAACCTGTGGCCTCTATTTCTGTTTGTGTTTATTTTTTTCTCCTCAACCTAACTTCCTTTCCAGAATAAGAGTGGTTTTTGGAGTATGTTTTTAAAATGAACTTTAGATTTCACATTATTAAAGAAAAGTTGAACATGGAATTCTGTTTAACCTGAATGGGAACATGTCTTTAAAACACTTAAACCATATCATTGTCCCTTTTTTTTTAAGCTGATAATTGTGCCAACTCAGTATTCTCTTTCTTTTGCTTAATTTTTCTTCTCTCCAGGTGGGAGTTTTCTTGCTAGAGTATGAACATCAAGTAACACACCATTGGAATTAAATGAGACTCTGTTTTCTTAATAACCACCCTCTAACAAAAAGAATCCTTTATTACAATATGTACATATATCTGTATCCAGGGGCAATTTGTCGCTAAACAGAACCAGTTGTACCACCCTCACACCTCCCAGCCTTTTCTGGAGAGGGGCTGAGCATGTGGTGGGCTGGTGGTGGTTGCCAGCCTGTTGTGTTAGAGCAACATCTACTTTCTCATGTATAATTTTGAAGAATGAAAATCATTTCAGGTAAATCCTTTATTTCTCTTGGGGTTAATTTTTGTCAGTTACTTGAGAATTGCCCCACAGGTTAGCAATAAAAAGGGCATCACTTGTGGTACAGAAATACCTCCACATGATAGTGGGTTGTTCAGTCCAAGCAGTGGATTGTTGAGGTGTTTATTGGTATAATTATCTGAAATAGTTCTTTAGCCCCACTTACTATACATTTAACCCAGGTTACTTGTGATATCTCTTTTGTTGAGGGAACCCAGGGACACCTCATTCTGCCTCCCTTGAACTTCAGGAACATTCTCTGAGTGCTTTTCTGTCAAACTCTAATGCTATGATATGGGAACTCCTAGGGAGTGAGACCTGGTTCTTATCATTGAAGGGATTACAGCTGGACTGAGGAAGGGGCATGGAAATTGGTGGTCACAGGAGGCCGCAGGGTGCTGCAGTTGGGATATGCAGAGAACCCGGTGAGTGTATTGAGGAGGGGTGAGTCCTTAGGCTGGGAATCTCCTTCAGAGGGGAGGTAACCGTTGGGCTGCACCCTAGAGGATGAGTTGTAGTTGTTTGGGCACAGACAGGTTTAAATTGACGAGAAGAAGATGAGAAGGTTGGTATAACTGGAGTGTGTGGTGTGTGGTGGTATGGAGGCTGGAGGTGTATGTGGAGGCGTTGTGAAGGAGTTGGGACCCCTGTGGGGGAAGAGTGGAGGAGGGATTGTGTAGTAGGTAGAATGATTGCTTCCCATCTGTCCACATCCTAATCCCCGGAACCTGTGATATTTTATTTTACTTGACAAGGGAAGTTAGTGGATGGGATGGAGGTTGCTCATCAGCTGATTTTAAAATAGGGGGATCATGGATTATGGGGATGGGCTCCAAGTAGTTACAAGGGTCCTTAAAAGTGAAAGAGGGAGATAGAAGCATCACTTTCACAGTGATGTGAGGTGAGGATTCTAGCCATCATTGATAGCTTCAAAGATGGAAAGAGCTCATGAGCCAAGGAATGTGGGCAGCATCTGGAAAAGGCAAGAAGATGGATTCTCCCCTAGAGCCTCCAGAAAGAAGTGGAGTCCTTGATTCCAGCCCATTGAGACCCATGTCTGACTCTTGACTTCCAGAACTGTAAGGTGAATGTTTGTTTTGTTAAGCCACCGAGTTTGCAGCAGCACTAGGAACCTGGTGCAAGTTGAGACTCTGCTGTGTGCAGTCCTAGCTGGAACATTTCAGAAGAAATAACATTATTAAATTGGCTTTTGAAGATAAAGTGATCCAGCTGTGGTTTGGGGTGTTTGCCCCAGTTTCACCTCCTGCGCAAGACTGGCATCCGATGCTGTCTTATCTGACTTCAACCCCACTTCTAGGCTCCTGCCAGCAGCCTGACCAGCCTCTGCCCCTGTTGGTTGCCATACTCCACTGGCTCACCTTGCCTCTGTGCTGGCCACCTGGGAGAGAGGGGCCAGGTACACACCGCTGGGATTGTGGGGTCACAACCTCATTGCTGTTGTCAAGTTACTTTCCAAGGGTTTGTTTCTTCACATCCTCACTAATCCTTTGTATCTTTAGGCATTTTAATTGTTGTCATTTGGGTAGGCATGAAATATCTCACTGTTTTAATTTGCATTTCCTTGATTACTAGTGAATTTCAGGATTTTTTATCTTTTTTGCTATTTGTATTTTCTCTCCTTCAAATTGTAATCTTACACTTTTTGCCCATTTATTGTCTGGGTTGCCCTTTTTATACCTTTTTAGAAATTCTTTATATATGCTGGATTCTATTTGTGTCTTATTCTTTGTCCTTTTAAAAATTCTCTTTTGATGAACAGATGTTTAATTTTAGTGCAGTCAAACGTATCAATCTTTTCCTTATGATTTGCGGTTATCAAGTCTTACTTGAGAAATCTGTGTTGCTTCAAGCTCATAAGATGTTTTCTTCTTTAAAAATATTTAGATGTTTGCTTTTTATATGCTACTTGGAACTTATTTTTGTATGGGATGTGAGGTAGAGATCTGCTTTAAAAATTTTTCCAAATGCCTAACCAATTGTGACATTGCTGCTTATTGAATATGACCCTCATGATCTGCAGTGCTACTTTTGAAATATACCAAATTTCACAAATGGTGTGAATTGGCT
Organism: Glis glis; assembly: GCA_004027185.1. Classification (NCBI taxonomy): domain Eukaryota; kingdom Metazoa; phylum Chordata; class Mammalia; order Rodentia; family Gliridae; genus Glis; species Glis glis. Next base: position 50,569 of record PVJS01008655.1, read on the forward strand.
TCCCATTTCTCTGTGTACGTGATGATAATTTAATTTCTTTCTTCTTAGTCCTTAAGCCTGTTATTTATTTTTTGTCTTATTTACTTTACTTGAATCACTATACAAAGTTGCATAGAAACTGGGTAAGATTATCCTTGTATTATTTTTTACTTTAAAGGCAATCCTGTTAGAGCTTTAATTGTGAACTTTGCTATTGTGCTTTGGTAGATTCTATTTATTGGGTTAAGGATGATCTCATCTACTAATAGTTTGAGAAAAGCTTTTTAAAAAACCTTTGAGGGCACACCCCAAATGAGCTAAGAACATACCACTAGTTCCCACCTCTTAAGGGCCCACAGCACTTCCCAATACTGCTACCCTGGGCCAAGCCATTACATTTGGACCTTTGGGGAATACTGATCCCAACCATAGCACCATCCTATTCGTTCTTTCCAGAACCAACATTGGGAATTCAATCTCTCTACCATACCTTATTTCAGAGAAGTCTCCCTTTCTTTTTCCTTCCCATTGATCTAAATCTTAACCTTCCTTCAAGGCTGGTGCAAGTCCTACCCCCTACTACAATTCTGTGTTAATTCTGACCCTTGGTGAAGTCTCCCATCTCATTTTCCTAACAGTACCATCCTACCTCTGCAGTGCAGAGAATGGGGTTTTGTTTGGTCAGTTGACTGGAAGAGTCTTCAGATCCCAGTACAAGCTTTCCTCCTTTGGCTGGGCTCCACACTGGGAAGCTAGATATAGTAGAAACGTCTATTAAGGTGACCCCATCACAATCCCCATCTCCAACTATTCATTCCCCTGTGGAATCTCCCTCCCGCTGAGCATGGGTGGAACCTGTGATTCCCTGTAACCTGTAGAATATGGCAAAGGTGACAGGATGTTGCTTCCATGATTATATAAAACCTGACCTTGCTAGAATATTTGATTTACAGACTGTCTTTGGCAGCTTGATGAAGTAAGGGGCTATGTTGGGGTGGCACGTGTGGCTAGAAATTGCAGGTAGTTTCTAGGAGCTGAGGATGGACTCCAGGGATAGATAGTAGGAAGCAGGGGCCACTTAGTCCTACGGTGCAGGGTAACATTCTTTCAATGACCTGAGCAGATTCTCCTCATCAGGCCTTCGGGTGAGCACCCAGCCTGGCCCATGCCGTGACTGCAGCATGTGGAACCCTAAGCAGGGGATCAGGTAAGCTGCTCAGGTTCCTGACTCACACAGACTGAGCTGATAAACATGCACTGTTTAAGCTGCCACATTTGTGATAGCTTGTTATGTAGTAATGGAAAGCGAATATGCAGATTTCTGTGACTTCCAGTTACTAGAAGTGGACTTCGGTTGCTGAAGAGTGTTCAGATCTATTTGAGGTAATCAATTTGTAATATATTTTATTGAATTATAAATAGAAAAAAAGTTTTTCTAAAACTTTTTTCTATTTATAAAAGTAATACAAATATTTTGAGTGGAAAAATTGGAGTTAACAGAAAAGTAGAGATAAATATCATCTAAAATATTACCACACAAGGTTATCCAATATTTTTCCTACTTATATATTTGCATGATATGTATATCCTAAAATTGAGATTCATTCCATAATGTATTTTATGAACAATATTATTCCTCTGGGCTGGGGGTGTAGCTCAGCGGTTGTACATGTCCTTAGTATGCACGAGGCCCTGTGTTCAATTTGCAGCACCAATAAATAAAGCATAAAAAATAAAAAAGTACTTTTACTAGATTATGAATGCTTCCTTTTGTCATAATGCATTCTCCTGAAATATGATTCTGAATGGCTGCATACTATTCCAATAGATGGCCCAATTTATTGAAATACTTCCATGCAGGTGGACATTTACATTGCTTTAAAACCTTTGCCATCATAAATAATGCTTTGGTACAAAAATCTTCATGTGTATTGCTGATTACTTCTGAAAGATGAATTTCTTTTTTTTTTTTTTTTTGAGGTACCGGGGATTGAACGCAGGGGCGTTCTACCTCCGCGCTACGCCCCCGGCCCTATTTTTTATACTTTATTTTGAAA
>PVJS01008656.1:0-52499 GCA_004027185.1 Glis glis
ATACGTGCTGGGGGAGAGGGGGCTCTTGGCCTCCGTCCTAGCGCCATCTCACTTCTCCCCGGCCTGGGCGTCTCCCCGCGGATGCTGCCTTTCCTCCAGAGAGCGCCACCCTTTGGCTAACAAGTTCCACTTGTGTCTAGCCTCAGGCTCTTGGCTGCAAATCAAAGGCAGGGCCTCTAGATCTCTGGGGCGATGGCAGAGGAGGGACAGTGAACCGATGACTGCCGTTCTCTGCAGAGCAGCCCAGGCGACACGTCTCCGGGTCTTTCCACTTTCCTCTAAACTGGAGCCCCTGCCTCTTACCCTCACCCCCAGGGTGGCCTCTCTGTTCCCTTCTGTCTCTGTTCTCTGGGGCTGGGAGAGCAGGCCTGACAGCCTTAACCCGACGGCAAAGCGGGGAACATCAAAGAGGCTTCAGCCACGATGGATAACAGATGGCTAGGAGCATGAATGATACATATGCAGATACGTGATGGATAATGGGGCCCGCCCGGCAACAGACGGGTAGACACGGAGATGAATGGAGGGAGACTGCCCGAGGACAGCAGACACGGGGCGGCTGGAAGGACGGATTCAGGACTCAGGATAGATGCACTGATGGGAGATGGGCAAAGGTAAGAGGCAGGACAGGTGCCTAGCGGCTCGAGACAGGAGGATATACACAGAGAGGAGTCCCTGGGCAGAGACCAGAGGAGAGACAAGGGTCCGTGGACAGACACCCAGAGCCTTCCACGAACAGCTCCCGGGCTCAGGCGCCTGCAGGAGGTGGCAGGACGGAGGGGTGAGCTGAAGGAGCCCGGACAGGTGGACCGATGATGGATGTGCTCAGAGATGACGAATGGCTGGGCCGGCGGATGGACTGTGGTGCTCCTGGCTTCTACACGGGCCTCCCCCTGCCCAGGGCGTCATCAGACCCCCGGGTGTCACCGGACCCCGGGATGCAGCCCCAGCAGGGGGTGCCGCGCTGCTGGTGGCCACGCAGGGTGCCCAGGGCCGAGAGCGGAGTGGCTGCTGGTGGCTGGCGGGAGTTTGTTTCCATGACGGCGGCCCACGTGACCCCTCCCTGCTCCCTCCCACTCCTCCCCTTCATAAATAATGTCCCTGCTTGGAAACTGCTCCCCGAGGAGGGGCAGGAGAAAGGCGAGTCTTTGAAGCCTGCCTGCCTTCCAGAGCGCCTCAGTGGTTTGCAGCGTCCCTTGTCACCCCCTCTGCGGTCCCTTCTGCCCTTGTTTTAAGTCCTTTCCCGCTCACAACCCTGCCTGCTTCTCCTCCTGCTGCTCCTCAGGGTCTTCCCGGCCCCAGCTCCTCTCCGGAGCCAGTTGGGATGTTCTGGAAAGGGCAGGCGGGGTCATGGGAGACCGGGACTGGGGTGGAGCTGGTGAGACCCTCTAAAAGCTGGGGCGAGGAAAGCAGCTCTCCAAGGGACCCGCCCAGCCTCGCAGGGGTGAGGGGCTGTCGCAGGCCAAGGTCAGCTCTGCAGCCCTTCCCCCATCAGGGAGGGAATCCATGCACCCAAGAGGGCAGCCTTGGGGGACCTTCCCTGAGCTCAGCAGCAGAGTAAGGAGCTCAAACTCCAGGACGGGTGGCCTCGGAGGGAGGGCTGGGCCTGGAGGTGGAGTTGTCGCCATGGGAACCAAAGAAGCCTCTCCTGAGCCCGGTGCCGGGAGGCCTGCGTTTCACAGCTGTCTCCAGCTACTACTTATTACCCAGCCCCAGGGCCCCTGGAAACAGAGAATTCAGAGAACATTCTGCAGAGGGGCCGGCCAGGGAGGCCCAGAGACTAGCTCAGCACCCTGCGGCCACCGGTAAACCCAGAGAATTCTCAGTCCTGAAAGAAAACGGCGAGGAAGGGAAAATGTGGGACAGACCCCGAGAGAAGGTTGTGAGAAGTGCAGGCATTCTGCAGTGCCGGCTTCCCCTCCAGACAACGCCCAGCCCCGCCTCTGCTTCACAACCCCCTCCCCGTTTATTACTCTTGAGCATTTTTTAAAAATCTGATGAGGGCATGGTGGTGCATGCTGTAATCTCAGTTCTTGGGAGGCCCAGACAGGAGGATCTCAGGTTTTGAGGCCAGCTTCAGCAACTTAGGGAGACCCTGTTTCAAAACAAAAATAAATGGGGTTGGGGTGTAGCTTGGAAGTAGAAAGCCCCTGGATTTCAGTTCCCAGCACCACCATCACCAACAACAACAAAATCTGGCTCCTTTGCCTCTCCCTGGAGGAATTGATATTAAAACAAGCTTTAAGAAACAGCAAAGGAGTCGCAAGTGGTGGTGCACGCCTGTAATCCCAGTACTTGGGAGGCTGAGACAGGGGGATCGCAGGTTCGACGACAGCCTCAGCAAGTAGTGAGACTCTCAGCAACCTAGTGAGACCCTGTTTCAAGCTTGGAGGTAGAGTGCCCCTGGGTTCAATCCCCAGTGACAAAAGAAGAGAGGAAGCGGCAAAGGCTGTCTAAGATTGGCCAGAGGTTGAAGGTGCAGAGAGAGAATCCCCGGCAGAAGGGACAGTATAGCGAAGGTGGAGAGGTATAGGGTGTCGGGATGGGGGGCAGCTCTGCATTCCTGGGGCGAAGGCTCTGGAGAGCGGAAGATCGCAGCTGGAAGCAGACTCAGGTCATACAGGTCTTGTTGGTCCCTAACACGCTCACTGTAGGGAGCCATGGAAGGGTTTTGAGCAGGGGAGTAGCAAGTCCCCCTCTGAGGTGTGAAGGGTCGCTGAAGTGGGTGCTGGAGCCTGGGGAGTCAGTTCAGATGCTTCTGGAACAGTCCAGGGAGGGGGAGGGGCGGGATGATGGAGAACACCGTATCAGGAGAGTGAGGACAGGGGAGGCGGGGAGGGAGAGTGAAGAAGTATTTTAGAGACTGCCAACAACAGGATCTAAGAGAATGGAGATAGAATGAGGAGAAACGGAAGCCAAGGCCGACTGCGCGGTGGATGGCGTGCCGCCCTCTGAGAGGTCGCGCTGGAGGAGGAGCGGGCCTGGGGAAGGAGTCTGGTTTGGAAGCTGGATATGCCGAGCCCCCGTGGCTGGACTACTGACGCGCCTGGTGCTGAAATCCCAGGTCAGAGGAGGGCCGGGCTGGCAGGGCCTGTGCTGGGGTGGGGCAGGATGGCGGGCCCTTGAAGGAGGGAGGACTCAAGTGCAGCAGAGAGCGCTGGAGAAAAGCGAAAGTGCCCTGTGGGTTTGGCACCACGCAGTTTATCAATAACCTGGGTGTGACAGGAAACTCCGGCCTGGAAGTGGTGGGCAACTGAGGAATTCAAGGGGAAGGGCATGGGGGTGTGGGAAGGTCAGAGGACAGGGCAGAGAGCCAGGTGGAGCTGTGTCCTGGCGTGGAGGGACACCGCCAGCCCATTGCAGACCAGGGGATGACCCTGGAGAATAAACCCCGGGCCTCGCCCCTCCCTCCCTCCCTGATGCCATCGGCAGGTCCCTCTGAGGGCGGGCACAGAGGTCAGCCCGGGCCACAGGGCAGGGAGAAGCGCCGGAGCCTGAGGTCCCTGGTCTTTCTCAAGAGCATGCCCAGGGCATGGAGCCCCCAGAAACTTTGCTGCTGAGAACAGAGGAGGAAAGAGAGTGAGGATGTGGACCCGCGAGCGGGAACCTGGGAGGGTGTTTTTAGGAAGGGAAATACTTGGGCCACTTTAGAGATAGGAACTTAGTGCAGACAGGAGCTGTCAGGGGAGAGGGACAGGAGAAGGAGGCAGAGTCAGGAAAAGTGGCGGGCTCACTGGAAGGAGGGACAGAGGGACTTGCAGAGGAGGAGGAAGGCCCAGCCCCAGCCCAGAGCCCCAAAGAGGGAGGGTCTCAGGCCAGGAGGAGGGTGCTGCCCTGCCCGGCCTGGAGGGTGAGGCTCCCACGTGTATTTTCAGAGCATGAAGAGACCAGCCATGTGGAAGGTGGAGAGAAAAGAGGGCGCGGAGGGACTTCAAACGATGAAAAGACAGAGTGGTCGTCATTGATGGGGGGCAGGGGGGACATCGAGGGGACGAGGGATGGTTGGGAAGAAAACAGTTCAAATAATACTAAGGCAAAACAATTCAGATAATGCTATGTGAATGTATTATTCCCAATCTCATGGGTGGGGAGGGAGGGGAGAGGTGCGGGAAATGCGCGAAGGGCTGTGTGCGTGTATGCTTTAACACACGGAACCGCTCTAGGATGTGTAATCGCAACACACCAATGAATTATGGAGGGAAAAAAAAGAGAAAAGCCGGGCGTGGTGGCCCACGCCTGTAATCTCAGTACCTGGGAGACTGAGACAGGAGGATCGCAGGTTTGAGGCCAGCCTCAGCAACTTGGCGAAGCCCTCTGCAACTTAATGAGACCCTGTTTCAAAACAAAAAATTAAAAATAGGACTGGGGGTATAGCTCAGCGGTAGAAACCATGGGTTCAATCCCCAGTACCACAAAAAAAGAAAAAGAGGGAGAGACCAGCCCAGGCCCAAGTGGAGGCTGTGGGGTTGGGAGAGAAGGGAGTCCCTTACTCAGAGAGAAGATTCAGAGGCTGTTTCTGGAAACTTCTGGGGTCCCCACTCCTGGGGCCCTCGTGCAAATCTCCCTCAGTCAAAGTTTGAGGGACCACAGTTGGAGGAGTGGCTTTCTTTTTTTTGCAGTACTGGGGATTGAACCCAGGGGCATTCTACCTCCGAGCTACACACCAAAGCCCTGTTTTTTATTCTTTATTTTGAAACAGGGTGTCACTAAGTTGCGGAGAGCCTCACTAAATAGCTGAGGCTGGCCGCGCACCCAGATCCTCCTATCTCAGCCTCCTAAGTACTAGGATTACAAGCGTTCCCCACCACGCCTGGCGGAGGAGTGGCTTTCTAAAGCGAATTCTAGGGGAGGCTCTTAGCGGGATGATTTGGGGGACACAGCAGCACCTCGGGGAACTTCAGTCTGTCCCTCAGGTGGGCGCTTCATTTTATCCTTAGCTCCATTTCATGGACTTAAACGCTGAGGCTCTGCAAGGCCGTGCATGATGCGGTCAGCAGCAGAGTCCGCCCAGGCCCCTCCAGGGTTCAACCCAGGCCAGGATGGGTGGGGGCAGCTGGCCCGGGCCTTTCTCACCTGTCCAAAGGCCAGGAACAGCCTGACCAGAACTTTCTCCAGCTGTCCAGCCCCCTGCCGTGCTCAGCGGCCTGTTTTCCTGCTTCTGTGGTGGTTATCCTTGAAACACAAGACTGACTAGAACTTTTTTTCTGAGCCAGGCAAAAAATGAGAAGTAGTGAAATCTGATCCTTATCTGCCAGGGAAGAGGGAATTATAGTAATAATCCGGCCCGTTTTAATTGCCAGTAACATAAGCCCCTCTCACACGAGTTTTGAAAATAATCAAAGCTGACGTCGGCGGCTCCCGACACGCCGGGCACCGTTCTGAGCATTGATGGGAAGCCGCTCACGGGATTCTCCCACCGGTGCTACGGGACGTACGCTGTCATTGGCACAGAGGAAGCAGAGGCACCGGGATTAGCTAACGTGCCCACGGTGCTTAGCTAGGAAGTGGCCAAGCCAAGAGCCCAGCCAAGGCCAAGGGGATCCGACATCCTCACGCTAACCAGCGGGCCGCACCGCCTTGCTGAGTGAGTACAGAGACGCGCAGACCCACTCCTTCCTTTCTCTAGCTCTGCTGCTTTCTGTTTTTTTGTTTTTGGTGCCGCAGGTTGAACCCAGGAGCATTCTACCTCCAAGCTACACCCCCAGCCCTATGTTTGTTTGCTTGTTTTTGAAACAGGATCTCACTAGGTTGCTGAGGGTCTCACTAAGTTGCTGAGGCTGGCCCCCAACCTGAGATCCTCCTGTCTCAGTCTCCCATGTACTGGGATTACAGATGTATGCTACCATATCTGGCTAGCCCCTTCCTGTGTCTATCACCCCAAAGGGAAGAAGTATTCTTCCTTGTGAGCCCCAGCAGCAGGATCCCAGAGAAGGTGTCTGTGGGCTGACCCAGGTCATGTGTCCATCCCAGACCCAGTCACTCTGCCTGGGGGGTGGAGAAATGGAAGTTGTGCTGGGCACCCCAGGAACAGAGGGAAGGGGGTGGCAGCTACAGGGCCAAGAAGACTTGTGGGTTCAAGCTGTGTATGAGATCAGGAGGTAAGATGGCACCAAGACACGGCCTTTAGTGTTTTGACATGAAACAGGAGATGAGCAGGCATAGGGGGAACTTTCCTTCTTTAATTAAGGCTGGGTATATGTCAACAATACAGAGATTTGTACTTGCAAACCCACAAGCACACGTGCACATATACACGCATATGGGCGTGTATGCACACTTAAACTTATCTACACTCTTTACACTCATATATGCAGTCACAGACTATATGTATATACTGTATCAGTCAGGATAGGCCAAGTTATGCTTCCTTAACAAACAACTCCCAAGTCTCAAAGGCTGAAAACCAGGAAGGTTTTCAGCAAGGTGAAAGGTTTTCAGCAAGGTGAAGCCTTGCTCACCTACGTGCTATCGCAGCCTCTGCCCTTCATCGTTGCTCCAGAACTCAGGCTGAGGGAGAAGCCATAGCTCAAACCTTGCTGGTCACTGTGTCAGTGGCAGAGAGAGACTTCTGGAAGGTCTCACATAGGCAATTAAATTCTTCTGCCCAGAGGTGTTCATTGTCCAGACCTGGTCATATGGTCCATCCAATCATGAGGGGCCAGGAAGTACAATCTGGAGGCTGGGAGACCTAGAACTACTGACTACCACACGTAACACAAGTGTGTGCACACACATGCACGCACACACACACACACACACACACACCCATGCTCGCCCCACGGCTTCCTTAGTAATCAGAGTCAAACTCCCTTGCTAGGAGTCGGGGTCATGGAAACCGGCATCCCCTTTGGTTTCAGGCCTTGTGTGCTCCCCACCTCTCCTTGTCTTGCCCTGGGCCCCGCCATCTGTCTCCCCTCCATGCTGAGCCTCCCCTGTCCCTTGCCATGTGCCCCCACCATGATGTACCATGTTGCCACAGGCCCAAAACAACAGGGCCAAGTGACCATGGACTGACCTCTGAAACCATGTGTCTAAATGAAATTTTCCTTCTTGTAAGATGGTTTACCTCAGGTGTTTGTTACAGTCACGAGAAGCTGACTAACACAACCCCATCTCCTTCCCTCCTGTGGTTCCTCGGCCCAGGCTCAGAGCTCACCTCCTGGCCTTTGCACATGCCGTGCCCGTTGTCCAAAACACCTTCCCCACCGCTCACTCCTTCACCTGCCTGACTCCCAGACATACTGCAAGACTCAGCTCTGTGGCCCTTCTCTTGTGAAACCTCAGCCGAGCCTGGCCCCTCCCCGGTGAAACCAATCCACCCCCTTTGGGCATCTCAGGACCACGTGTTCCAGGAGCACTCCACCACCCTGTGTGTCTGTCTCCTGGATGGAGAGCAGGGCTCGGTATCCCCAGGTGGATGACCCAGCTGCGCTCAGGTAGCTGGTTAGAGACAGAGGGGTTGGTCCAGTTACCACACAGCCAACACCAGGGTGTTGAGCCCTCGGCTTGTACGGAAGAGACTAGGGACCAGAGTGTCTTGGTCAACATTCCCACTGCTGTAATCCAAAAAGCCTGACCACACAACTTAGAGGAAGGAAAGTTTATTTGCTCACAGTTTTTGGAGACTTCGGGTTCAATCCATGTGGGGCCAGGGTCTGTGGAACTCAGGGAATGGCGGTCAGAGGCAGAGAGAGGGAGGGAGCAAGGGCTCTGTTCTCATACCGTGGAGGTGAAAGCAAGAGAGCAAAGATGCAAAGGAATTCAAAGACAAAAGCACAGTCCCTAAAGCCACATCCCCAGGGACCCAGCATCTCCAGACACACCCCACTGGCCTACATTACCACCCAGTAAATCCATTACAGTGGATTTACCCACCAATGAGATGATAACCCACGTGATTAGTTATATCAACCTTGAACATTAAGACAGGAGCTCTTCAGGGGACATGCCACCCACATCTAACCATAACACAGAGTGTGGGGGATTAGTCTAAGAAAAGTGTCATAGCAACGAACGCAAGATCAGGTTCAGTGGAAAGGGCAGGGTCATGGTTTGGTAGCAGGGGTCAAGGGCTCCAAGCTTGGAGAGAGGTTGGCTCGAGGGGTGGGGGCTGTGCTGAGGACTCTGGGTAACTGAGAGCGGGACCTGGCAAGAAGGGGGAAGGAAGATGGTGTCCATGCAGCCGTCAGGTGACCAAAGTCTGTCTGGGGCAGACTGGCGTGAGAGTCTTCTAATCCCAGGAAAGTGAATCTGCCACAGGGAAATTTTTATCCAAGTTGGCATCATCTCCCTCCAGGGCTTCCTGTGTCACCAAGACAGAGGCAAAGAAAAAGATGTCTGCGTGCAGCATTCTCTTGGGAGGCAGGGGGGCAGCAGGGGACAGAGCTGAGATGCTGGGGAGAGGTCAGGAGAAGCGAGGCAAGGCTCTGGGAGCCTGGGGAGAAGGAAATCTCACAAAAACGTGGGCATTCAGGAGGCGCCACCCCTGGGAGGCTGCACAGTGCTCACAGACACAGGGGACCGCCCTGAAAGTCTGGGCGGGAGGGGGATTTGGAGGCTGAGGCTCATTGCTCCTCTGCTCTGAGGTTCCTCTCTCTCTCTCTCTCTCTCTCTCTCTCTCTTTCTCTCTCGGAACTATGGGGGGGGCATTCTGAGGTCCAATGTGGTTTGAGTCCCCATAAACCAGTCCCCAGAGGGTCATAGGACTAAGCAAGCTCTCTGGGCTGCAAGACAGCTTGTCGACACCCCCTGAGGCTGGGACCCACTGCACTGGGCACCCAGAGAACAGACCCCCGGCTGCCTTCAGCCTGACAGCCAAGAGGGACGTGTCAGCCCCTACGGCCCCAGGGCACCTGGGCCTCTGGGCCTGAAGCCAGGGCAGACCTGGGGCCACGCGGAGGGACCTGGCCAAAGCCGGGAACAGGACAGACTCACTGCACACAAGGAAGGCCAGACTGAGTGGAGCAGGGATTGAGAGGAGAAAGAAAGGGACAGGGCTGGCTGCTGTAACAGGCAGACCCCAGGACTCAGGGGCTGGGCCCGGGAGAGCTCAGTCGCACACAGTCTGTGGGACACCACTGCTGCGGTCAGGATGGTCTTCCCTCTTGTGCTCTGCCCCCTCAAGACCCCTGACGCCTCTCTGTGCCTCCAGCAGGCAGGGAAGGCACCCATCATTGGTCTTTTGGCCTAGAAGCAGCACGCAGCACCCTGCACACCTTCTAGAAACCTGGCCTTGTTTGGACATAAGGGGTCTGAACTTGGGGTTCCTGACTGGGCAGGTGCTTCTTAGCCCCAGGCCCCAGGCTGTGGAGCGGGTCCCGGACTCCTAGAGGACTGTTGCCCAGCTCCGCCTCCATTACAACGTCCATCGTATATCTATTCTGGGTCTGGCCTCTTATTGAGCGTGATTGATTTTAGTCTTTTTATATAAACTTTTCTCGGTGCCTTGTAGCCTCACATCACAATGAAGTTCAGAGCGACAGGGACATACCTGCACACCGCCCGTGGTGAGCGTCCCCGGCTCCGTCCATACATGATGTCGAGACGGGCATCGGCGATCTCACATACGCACATAACGTCAGCGGAAGTGTTTCCTTCATTGATTCTCCCTCCCCGCACCCTCCGTCCTCCCCGACACCCCTCCATCATCGCTCCACTGGGGTTTCTCCTCCATTATCTGGAGTCCCTCTGGTATCCCGATTACTCCCTAGCTTCCGCATATGAGAGAAAACATCTGCCCCTCACTTTCTGTGACTGGCTAATCTCACTCAACACGATGTTCTCCAGGTCCGTCCATTTCCCTGAAAATGACGTCATTTTGTTCTTCCTTATGGCCGAGGAGAATTCCGTTGTGTGTCTATCCCATCATTTTGCAATCCGTTCATCGGTTGATGGACGCCTACGTTGGGTCCATGATTTGGCGATTGTGAATTGGGCTGCTAGAGACGTGCATATGATTTTAGTCTTTGCAACAACTGTTGAAAACTGAAAACGGTTCAACTTGTTTTATGGCCAAGCAGCTCAGAGCTGTGGAGAGGCTGGATTTGAACTTGTGTGCCAAGGCCTGTGGCACTGCCTCTTTCCAGAGCACAGGTTTGTTTCTCTAGAAAATGACCTGAGCCGGAGACAGACAGGAGGAAGCAGGGACCTGCTGAGACCAGAGAGGAGGAGCAAGAGAGAGACACAGCGGGGACCAGCTGAGGTTCCCACAGAGTGCGGCCCAGCGAGTAATGAAGCTTGAGATGAGACAGAGAGGCCTGGAGCCTGCCAGGCGCCCGCCCTCCTGCCTCCTCCTGCAGAAATGGGCATTGTCAGCCAGGTGTGGTGGTGCACGCTTGTAATCCCAGCACTTGGGAGTCTGAGACAGAAGGATCGCAGGTTTGAGACCAGCTTCGGCAACTTAGTGAGACTCTCAGCAACCTAGCTAGACCCTGTTTCAAAACAAAAAACAAAATCAGGCTGGGGGTGTAGCTCAGAGGTAGAACACCCCTGGGTTCAATCCCCAGTACCATCCCAAAAAAATACTACCCTGTCTTTCCTAGCAACTGATGTTGAATGACCCAGGGGTTCAGGGAAGATGGGGTGGTTGGAGGAAAGCCCTTCACAAACTCCTATGAGGGGCAGTTCCGGGGTGCCTGTTCTGAAGGGCAAGATGGGGGCAGCCCTGCTCAGCCGGGGCCTGGGGCAGCAGCAGGAAGGATATAAATGACATGGAAAGGCCTCCTGGCAGGAAGGGTAGCCTGGGAAATGAGAAGCGAAGGGGCCACTAACAGGTTTTACTTCCCCGTGTCACCGTGTCACCCGCGGGCTTTAATGAGGGGCCGGGTGTCACCTGGTCCTCGCCCCAGCAAATGATAAAGGGCGACCGCTCCCCCTTCCGTAGGCCCCAGAACAACCCTCCGGTGCAGGCTTTGTAAATTGTTATGGCTCAATGAAGAGCTCACCCTTAAATGTTACTCAGCCGGGAACAAAGGTGAGGACAGGCACGGGGACCTGCCATTGGCACAGCCCGAGGCGGGGGCTGGCGGGGTGAGGGTCAGGCTCCGGCGGAGGGTGGAAGACACCGGAGTCTGGGGTTAATGAGAAGTGCCCCCTGCCCCCTCCAGTGATTATCATCTGCGGTAATTATCCCTGCTCCTGGGGGAGGGAGGAGGGACTCATGGAGGAGCTGTCATTAGGATGGACCGGGCACCGCAGGCCTGGGCCTCTCCCTCCCCCTCCTTTCTGGTCCCTCTGTCATGGTTAGATAGAGAATGTCCCCTGAAGAGCTCATGTATTGATGTTCAGAGTTGATGTAATTAAGTCATGAGGGCTGTAGTCTCATCAGTGGATAAACTCATTGTAATGGACTTACTGGGTGGTCACCTAGGCAGGTGGGTGTGGCTGGAGAAGGTGGGTCCCTGGGGCCATGGCCTTAGGGACTGTGCTTGTGTCTTTGAATCCCCATGCTTGCTTGCTCTCTCTTGCTTCCAGCCTCCATGTTGTGAGAGTCCTTGTGCTCTCTCCCTCTCTCTGCTTCCCGCTGCCATGCCCTGAGATCCACAGCCCCCCGCCTCACAGGGACTGAACCCCAAAATCTCCAAATCACTAGAAGCAAATAAATCTCCCTTCCAGCCTGGGGTGGTGGCGCATGCTTGTCATCCCAGTACTTGGGAAGCTGAGACAGGAGGATCGCAGGTTTGCGGCCAGCCTCAGCTACTTAGTGAGGCCCTCCACAACTTAGTGAGACCCTGTTTCAAAATAAAGAATAAAAATTAGGGCTGGGGGTGTAGCTCGGAGGTAGAGTGCCCCTGGGATCCACCCCCAGTGCCAAAAAACAAACAAATCTCCCTTCCTCTAAACTGTGGTAAATTGCCTTGGATTATAGCAGTGAGACTGTTGACAGAGACACCCTCTCTTCCCAGCTGCCGGCACAGGCAGGTGGACCCCAAAAGTGGAAGGGAGGGGGGATCTTAATGGGTCTGAGCTGGCCAGCCTCACTTGCCAGCTGCCTCGAACCTCAAGGGGCTGGGAGAGGTCGGCTTCCGGAGGCCTCCCGGGCACGACCCTCCCCGCCTCCTCCCTCTTGGTAACCTTTTCCTACTGTGAAATAAATCTCAAGTCCAGAAAAGGGCACAGAACAAGTATTCCATTAACAAATTACTTTAAAGCAAACACCAAGCCGGGCATGGTGGCGCACACCTGTCATCCCAGGCCTTGGGAGGCTGAGATAGGAGAATCAAAGGTTCAAGGCCAGCCTCAGCAACTTAGTGAGGCTCTGTTTCAAAATAAAACAGGGTTGGGGGTATAGCTCAAAGGTAGAATGCCCCTGGGTTCAATCCCCAGTACCGCAAAAAAAAATTTAAAGTAAACTAACACACGGACGCATTTGCAGGGCATTTTCGCTGTAGGAAGCGCGCTAATACACTAATGGAGGGAGATGGCGGCCACGGGCCTGTTCTCGGCACTTCACGATCTAGCCCCTCAGCCCTCATCACCACCTCTGAAGAAAGTCCCATCGTCAACCCATTTCTTAGGCAACTGAGAAGCTAAGGAACTTCTCCAACGCAGGGTTGCCAGATAAAATACAGAATGAGCAGTTACATTTGAATTTCAGATATGCAAGGAATTTTTTTAAAGTATGGCTAGCTCCCAAATGTTGCCTATTAAATTCAAGTGGGCATCCTGTGTTTTTGATTTCCCGTCCAGGGCAACCCCAGTCCAAGGCCACGTAGCAGGTAACGGCGGCCCCAGCATGTGGACACCAGCCCCGTTCCACAGCCTGTGACATAGCCGCTGTCCTCCTGCCACAATGGGCCCTGTGCGCAGGCCCTGGCGGCCCCGGAGGAGCGCAGATGGATATGGAGCTGTTTAGTAAATCAGACCAGCAAGGCTAGGAAAGAAATTTGATATAGAAACCGAACAAGAGGGAGGCATGTAAGGAAGAAACTTGGTTCCTGGCTCCAGCAGATAAGATGGAGAGAGAGGAGACTTCTTGCCGGGGACCACCCAGCTCAGAGGAGGCAGACCACGAAAAGGCCAAGGCCAGGTCCCCTGGGTGCCAGGGGCCAGCCCCTCCATCCCTATCCTCCACCTGCCTGGCCCAGGTACCCCAATCCTTCCAGCTCTCCCATGGCCCCAATTTACAGCCTCAAAACCCATGAACAGGCCCCTTCATCCAACATCCGGGATATCCCCGGGGCCTGCCCTCTGCCAGGCCGATCACCTGCTTTAGACGGGACGTTTCCCAACTGTAAAAACTGCAAAAACCCAACTGGGAGGGTGTTGGAGGTTGCAAATATGGATGCGCGTTTTTATTTTGCATAGAGTAATGCATTTAATTACATCTTGGAAGCCTGTCTGGCAGAGAGTGAAGGCACTGCTAATAATAGCACGGTGCACCGGGGCCTCAAAGGCAGAGGAGAGCCTCAAGAGAGGCTGGTTTCTGCCCCCCACAACTTGAAAGCTCCCACGACTACGTGCCTCTTCCTGAGAGGCAAGAGGGAATTACGCAGACAGCGCTGGGGGTCTCACTTTTAACTGGCTGTTTTGATCCCGTGCAGCTGGCAGGATTAGGACCCCTGCCCCCCGCCCCGAGAGACTGGGGAGTCTCTCTTAGAAAGTGTGGAGGTGGGGGACACGCCTCTTCTCCCCTCAAGTCGTTGCCTGCCCTGGGCTGAGCGCGCCGGCCAAGCCCCCTTGGTGACCAGGTCAAGAACGAGGATGGGGGCAAATCCTCCGGCCTTGGTCCTGCTGAGGGGCCGGGCGTCGGGCCTGGCCCCCAGCTGAGCCGGCCTTGGCCAGGCTGAGGCTCTGGTTTATATAAAGAGCACTGAACAGCAATTAGAAGAATCTGTTTTGCCAAATTATCTATTATCAACTTGGGCTCTCTCTGGGCCTCGGTCCTGCAGAGGGTGCTAGGCACGTTCCTCGGCTGCCCGGGGCCTCGTGTTCCTCGCCTGTACAATGGGCGCATAATGATGCCCACGGCAGAGGCAGGTCCGGAGGGCTGAATGAGCCCGTTCACATAAACGGGCTTCAGTGTCTGACTCACAGGAGGAGCTCAACCACAGCTGCCATCATCTTTATTAATTTCTGAAAGATGAGGGGTCTGGACCATATCTGGGCCCCAGGAGATAAATGAGCAAGGAGTCCTGGTAAAACTGCAGGGCGCAGAGGAGGAGAGACGGCAGCCCATGCACACAGGCACAAATTAAGTCAGGACACGCTGCGAGCCAGACAGAGTGTGTGTGCACGGGGGAAGAACCAAGCGCCAGGGTAGGAGTTTAGGAGGCAGAATGGGTCTCTGCACCATGTGCGTCTCTGGGACCCCCAGTTTCAGTTGGCTGAGATTTATGGTCCCTTCTACCATTAAAGGTCTCCATGATGGGGTGTGTGTGTGTGTGTGTGAGAGAGAGAGAGAGAGAGAGAGACACTAGGGATTGAACCCAGGGGCATTCTATCTCTGAGCCATACCCCCAGCCCTTTTTATTTTTTTTTAAGTTTTTATTTATTTATTTTTGTGTGTGGTGCTGGGGTTGGAACCCAGGGGCGTTCTACCTCTGAGCTACACCCCCAGCCCTATTTTATTTTTTTTTAATTTGGAAACAGGATCTCACTAAGTTGCTGAGGGTCTTGCAAAGTTACTGCAGCTGAACCTACGTCTCAGCCTCCCAAGTACTGAGATTACAGGTGTGTGCCACCACACCTAGCCATCTCCATGATTTAAATCCAGGCTCCCCTGTTCATATATACAGATAGCCAAGCCCTTCAGAGCCCATCAAGTCCAACCCATTTTCCAGATGGGGAAACTAAGACCCAGAGTAGGGAAGGGCTTTGTGAGTTGCATCTCCCACCTTGACCATGCAGGGCACTGTCTCGCCCAGCTTGCTGGCTTGCTGTTGCTGTGTGCCCTTGGGGAAGTTGCCATGTCTCTCTGGGCTTGGCTTTGCCATCCCCGTAGAATGTAAGGAGTAAGAGTTCAAAAGGCAGGGATACCTGGGTGCAATCCCGGCTATGTGATCCAGGCAACTTCAGCCCCCTGATCCCCACCCATCACCCCCGAACCACCACCCTCATACGAAACCCTCTGCAGGGCTCGCCCTGCGGAGACGCTGTTTACGCTACGTCGTTTTCCGTGGACAAACTGTGTTCCTGAAAACCACCCTGAGAGATAAGTCCTGCGAGTGCCCCCAGTTTACAGATAAGGGCCTGAAGTTCCCAGAGGTCAGGTACCTTGCAAGGCCCGCACCCCTTCGGGTGGTCTCTGGAAGGATTCCTGTCCGCTGCGCAGCCTGGCCTCCCACACGTGGGCTGGACTTTCCAGAACCCGCGCCACCCCTGCCGGTGCCACCACAGCCAGCGTCCCAGGAACCAGGAAGCCTTTTATCCGCCATATGGCTGTGGAATTAATAACGTGTCGTAACCAAAGATTGGAAAAGAGATTAGGGGACTCGGCTCTTGGAGCGATACTATTAAAAAAGAAAGAAGCCGCTGAGCTCTGCTACGGAGCAGAGAAGAGGGCCCAGGCTTCCTCTTAGACGCTGGGCAAACACCAGGCGAGGGAGCGCCCTAACCAGCTCAAGGAGTCTGCCGGCGGTCATAAAGACGGGCTTATTGGTGCCATGGTAACGGAGAACCGCTTCCCTGGAGGGGACAGGAGGCGGGCTCACTGCCCTCAGTCAGGGGGGATGAGGAGGCAGAGCCACCTCAGGGGCCACCGCTGGAGCCGCCACCCCACCGCTGGTCTCAGGTGGGACAGGGCTGGGCCCCTGCGTGACCGGATGAGGGACACGTGAGGGACAGTGTGTGACACAGAGCGTGCCCTCAGTCAAAGGTGTGCATCAAGCTGGGCGTGGTGGTGCACACTTGGAATCCCACCCCAGTACTTGGGAGGCTGAGACAGGAGGATCACAGGTTCAAGGACAGCCTCAGCAACTTAGAGAGACCCTCAGTAACTTAGCAAGCCCCTGTTTCCAAATAAAAATAAAAAAAAGGCTAGGAGTGTAGCTCAGAGGCAGAACACCCCTGGGTTCCGTCCCCTGTACCGGAACAGAAGGTTACGAAGGTTATCAGCGTTATGACTAGTTGGGCCCTTACCACGGGATATTGTAACCTGATGATTTGATCTCCCCAGCTGGTCTCCGCGTGGCCTCATGACCACCCCATGACATGGTTATTACCCGCTTGGTAAAGATGGCAGTGCCGAAGCCCAGGGAATGCATCAACAGCCGTCCCCAAGTCACACGGTGGGCACCTGTCGCGAGGTAGCGTCCCAGTCAGGACCAATTAGAAGACCACACAGGCACGAGAGCCACGTGCAGTCCGTGACCACCCTCCTGCATTTTCTTATTTGGGTAAGACACGATACAAGCTCAGGGGGAAACTGAGGTTCCCATGGCAGGTTTCCACAGCAGGGGGTGGGAAGCCCCTATGGTTCCCATAGTATTCAGGTACCCAAGCAAGCCAAGCATAAGGAAAGTAAAGAAGCAAGCATAGGCGGTTAGCAAGATAACAATAACACAATGAGTTACAATATGTTATTACGACAATCCGTTAACTATCCTGCCAATGTCCTGGTTTAATTTTTTTCAAGGCCAACTTCCCAGTTTTAGGGCCAGCTTTGAGGTCATTCTGAGTAAGAAGTATGGAGCCGGACAGAAGGGACAGGGACCAGGCTCCAGGTGCAACGGACCGGGAGCTGCTAATAGCCTTCTGCCCTCCCCTGCCCGGGTGGCCACCCATGCCAGCCGGAGGGACCGGGCGGCCTCAGACAGCGGTTCATTTATAACCCAGGACCGCCGTCCCCAGCCCCCAGCAGGAGGAGGCAGCAAGATGGGAAGAACATTCCAGGCTAAGTGCCTTTCTTCCCAGGGCGCGGCGGGAAAGGGGGGGACCTGCTTCCTTGAGGCCACCTGTCACAGCCTCCGCCTCGCACCCGTCCCTCCTCCTGTCACAGCCTCGGCCTCGCACCCGTCGCTCCTCCTATCACAGCCTCGGCCTGGCACCCATCCCTCCTCCGTCAGCCGAGTTCCTGGAGGGCAAAGTGGCGAGCGGAAGGGACTCCGCGGCTCCGTCTGGGTCCAGCCCCTGACACTCACCTGCTGTGTGACTCTGGGTGAGTCGCCTAGCCTCTCTGTACCTCTCTTTCCTCAATGATGAGATGGAGATAGTATTAAAGCCGCCTCTCGGTGCTGTGGCTAGGATCAAGTAACCATGCAGGTAAGGGTCCCAGGAAAGCCCAGGTGCTCAGTAAATGATCAGTTATCAGGATCAGCTGCGGGTCCCCTGCGTCCTCGAGCCCCGGGGAGAGTCAGAGATGGGAGGAGAGAGGCCGCCTCAAGGCCATGGCTGAGGCCAAGGCAGCGGAGAAGGGCCAGGTGCGGGGTGACTGGCTGGGCGGCCCTGTCCTGCTCCCACCCCTCCTTCCTCCATTTCTGCTCCGCTCCTGGGGAGGACGGGCGTGGAGAGAGGTCTCTATCGCCAGGCTTCTCCGCCTCGCAGGGCCTGGCACTGGCATCCCGCGACAGGCTGGCCAAGGACTCCGCTGGGGCGATGTGGCCACTGCTGTAGAGGACAGGGCCGTGTTCCCCGAGGCCCGGGGCTCCCCGAGGCCAGGGCTGCCTCTCGGGTCTCCTGGGATGAGACCTGGACTCTCAGGTGGCCTAGGTCGAAATGAGGAATGTTCTAACCATCCAAAACCTCCTTTGATCCTGCCGGGCAGATGGGCGCCAAGACATGGTTGAAATTCCTGGTGGGAAACGGAAGTCCTGGTGGAGACCGGGGTGAAGGAGATGCGTGAGGGACCCACCCTCTTTCCTGGTCCTGTCCCCAGTTCGAGAGCCAGCAGCTGTCCCACGCCTGTGCCTAGAGAGCCCGAGACGCCCAGGCCTCTGGGTAGCCCCCGCTGTGAAGCCAGAAAGATGCCTCTGCACACGAACCTCCAGGACTGCATGAGCTCGAGGCCCTGCCTGGCTCAGGTTTGTTGAATGAATAAACAAAAACAACACAGGCCAACTCGTCCCAAGCTTAGACCACTCCCTTCTGCCAGCTCCCATCTATCCCCATCCTGCAAGGCTGCAGTGTTCCCAGCCCAGCCGGGCTCCCGCTCTCAACCTTCTCTGATCCCCTGTCTCATGGAGCGAGCGAGCATGGGCCTCAACTCCAGCCCTTAACCTTAGCATTCATCAGACTCACCGGGGGAGTTTCCTAAAAGAGAGGCTCCACCCCCAGCGATGCGGCTTAATTAGCTGGAGCAGGAGGGCATGGATCCTTCTGGATTCCCCAGGTGAAGGGAACCTGCAGCCCAGGATGAGAGCCCAGGGCCAGTCCTCGGTCTCCAGAGGAGGGGAGCTGCCTCCCCTCTTTAAATCCCAGCGCTCATCCTGCGCCTGGCTAGAGCTGCCATAAACGCTTGCTACGCGGTGGCCCCCTTTCTGGAGGTGTGGGGACACAGAGAGCGAGTCACTACTCCTCCCCGGCAGGTGAGGCCGCGGCTCCGTTCATCTCTGCTGACTGATGGGCTGCATTCTGCTGCTTCCTAGGTCTTGGGCAAGTTGAGCTTCAGTCTCCCCTTCCGTAAGTGGGGCTCCTGCGGCCCCCAGCTCACAGCCTCTTTGAGGAAGGAGAGCATTTGGGGAGAGCTCAGCTCTGACTGCGTGCTAACCTGGGTCGTGGCAGGAAACAGTGTCCATGCACACCACTGAGGAAGTTGGGTGTGGTGGCTCACGCCGGCAATCCCAGCACTTGGGAGGCTGAGACAGGAGGATCGCAGGTTCGAGGCTAGCCTGAGTGACTTAGAGAGGCCCTCCGCAACTTAGCAAGATCCTGTTTCCAAATAAAAAAATAAAATGCAATAGGGCTGGGGTATAGCTCGGAGGTAGAATGCCCCTGGGTTCCATTCCCAGGACCAAAAAGAAAAATACCGAGGAGAGCTTACCAAAAAGTTGTTGGCAGCAATGTGGGCAGGGTTGAGAAGATAGGAAGTTGTCCCAGGCTGGTCACCCCGGGGCCTACAGCACTCATAGGAAGCCAGAGACAGAGCCACCAGTAGGAGGAGGGCCTGGACAGTCCGCGTGAACAGAGAAGCCAGTCACTGCCACCCAGATATCCCCCAGCCCCACTCGTCTGCCTCCCTCCCGTCTCCCACGGGTGCCCGGCTCAGGGTGACTCCACTAGAGGAGGACCCGGAGCCTGGGGGTGCGAGTCCTAGAGCTCGGCCTCCCCGGGCACAGCGTGGGGTGGAAGAGGGCGCAGAGTGGATCTGGAGGAGCAGATAGAAGGTTCCAGCACGCTGATTACATACCATTACTATTACTGTTCATGGGGCTCGCGAGGGTCATCCTGCGATGTCTGGTCCTGATAGTTAACTGCCCTGCGTGCACACGGGGGTCTCCCCAGCATAGCAGATGGCCTGGGGCAGGTCCTCGGCGCCCCATCTGCTCCCAGCAGGTGCCCGCGCACGCCAGAGAAAGGGAAGACCAGCTCCCCCTGGTCTGTTTGACAAGCCATCAAAATGGCTTTGCGATCGCGAGCTTCATTAAAACGAGAGCACATTGCTGGAGTATACAGATGGGGCCACTTTATGACTTTTTAATTTGTTTACAGAAAGCCCTTGTTTGGTGTACACCAGCTCTGCAAATAGTAACAAATGGGCATGTTTGTTGCCTCCACAGCTGCTGAGTCCCTGGATAAATAGACTGAAGCCATGTTTGAACACCGCGCTTGGTTACTCTTAATAGAATCTGACACACTTTTCAAAATGTGCGGGAGAGCCGGGCGTGGAGGCGCACGCCTGTCATCCCAGCACTTGGGAGGCTGAGACAGGAGGATCACAGGTGCAAGGCCAGCCTCAGGAACTTAGTGAGACCCTCAGCAACCTAGTGAGAACCTGTTTCTTTTTTTTTGAACTGGGGATTGAACCCAGGGGCATTCTATCTCTGAGCTAGGCCCCCAGCCCTATTTTTTATTCTTTATTTGGAAACAGGGTCTCACTAAGTTGCAGAGGGCCTCACTAAGTAGCTGAAGCTGGCCACAAACCCGGATCCTCCAGTCTCAGCCTCCCAAGTGCTAGGATTACAAGCATGTGCCACCACGCCCGGCTTTATTTTTTAATTTGAAACACGGTCTCACTAAGTTGCGGAGGGCCTCACTAAGTAGCTGAGCTCCAGACCTTCCAGACCTACCAGCCGCCGATGCCCACAGGAGGCCCTGCTCACTGAGATGAAAGAAACAGCAATGGAGGAGACTTCCCCCGACGTAGCTCCAATACCCGTCCCTAGAACCAAAGCAGCGACGTTCACAGAGCACACAGGAGCGTGACCTCGGCTTCAGGCCTCGTTAGCTCTGGGGTGCTGCTTAGCCTGCCTGTGCCTCGGTTTCCCCCTCTGTAAGGTGGGAGCAATGATGGTTCTGTGGTAGAGCGCTTCCTAGCGAGCCGGGACACCCCAGGTTCCTTCCCCAGCACTGCGAAGTAAAAATGATGATCCCCAGCCCTGGGGTCGTTGTGGGAATTCAATTCTTTATGATTATTCAGGATAGGATGTGGCACCAGCAGGCGCTCCGTCGCTGTCGGCTCCCGTCATTTCTACAACAGAGAAAGCATCGTGACCACGTGTTACAGAAAGCCACCTGTCAGCCGGGTGTGGTGGCAGACGCCTGTCATCCTAGTACTTGGGAGGCTGAGACAGGAGGATCGTAGGTTTGAGACCAGCCTCAGCAACTTAGCAAGACCCTCAACAACTTAGTGAGACACTGTTTCAAAATAAAATAGATAGAGTTGGGGGTGTAGCTCAGAGATAGAATGCCCCTGGGTTCAATCCTAGTAGGAAGGAAGGAAGGGAAGGGTGGAGTTATTCAGCGGAATCTGCCCTGTCCTATGGCCCCGAGCAGGTGGCCTGGCCTCCAAGCCAACGTTCTATCACTCATGTCCCCTCGATGACTCCCTCCAAGTGCTCATCACAACCTCGAGTCCCCTCTGCTCCCTCCTTGTCCTCCTCCCCCGCCTCGCTGCGGGCTTCACACCAGCGGGGACCTGGGGCCTTATTTCTGTCTGTCTCCCCGCACCGAGGACAGCATGTGGCCAGGTCACCACAGACGCATGTCCGGTGAATGAACGTCTACGTCCGCGGAGCGTGGGTGCCGTGCACATCCAACCGCCGCCGTCTCCGCTCCTGGGACGGCCTGTCCATCAACTGCAGTTTGGTTTTAACGTTTAGAATAAAACAGGATCGGAGAAGAGCGCAAAGAGCAAAGTGCGCTGCTCCCTGAGGTGGAGCTCAGACCTGGCCTCGTGCTCCAGACGCCGGCGATGAGGCCACTCGTCGTGCAGACGGGCGCCGGGGCAGCTCCGCAGTGAGCCGCCGGGTCCTTTTGGTGCCTTGCATTTTACAGTCTACAACGTGCTCTTGGGCATCATCCGCCTGACATCCCCTTGTGAAAAGCAACACCCACCCCCCCACGTTATTCCCCCATTTCATAGACACCGGAGCCAGGGACTCGGCAGGACGCGCCCGCCAGCCTTCACGAGCCACCCCGGGCTCCTTCCCATGAGACCTGCGGCCTCGCACTAAGGAGTGTTAGCCAATCAAAGGAGCCGGACTTGGACATCTCAAATACATTTTCAACTACAAGGAAGGGAAATTAAAAGGAGTGGGCTGCTCTCGGGTAACCAAGAATGTTAGCCAGGGTGTGGTGGCACATGACTGTAATCTGAGTATTTGGGAGGCTGAGACTGGAGGATCCCAGCTTGAAGGCCAGCCTCAGCAACTTAGCAAGAACCATAGCAACTTAGCAAGACCCTGTTTAAAAATAAGGAATAAAAAGGGCAGGGGGTGAAACTCAGAGGTAGAATGCCCCCAGACAACCAGAATGCTTTATTAACCAGCAACATACAACCCCACCCCCCAAACTCTAGTTGGAATGTGTGTGTGTGTGTGTGTGTGTGTGTGTGTGTGTGTGTGTGTGTTTTGCGGTACGGGGGATTGAACGCAGGGGCGTTCTACCTCCGCGCTACGCTCCCGGCCCTATTTTTTTTAATACTTTTTTTTTAAAGTGGGTCTCACGAAGTTGTGGAGGCCTCACTAAGTAGAGAGAGAGAGAGAGAGACGGGGAGAGAGAGAGAGAGAGTGAGCTGAGGCTGGCTGCGAACCCGGATCCTCCGGTCTCCGCCTCCCAAAGTACTGGGATTACAAGCGTGTGCCACCACGCCCGGCTGTGTGTGTGTTTTGAAACAGGATCTCACTAGGTTGCTGAGAGTCTTGTAAGTTGCTGAGACTGGTCTCAAACCTGTGACCCTCCTTTCTCAGCCTCCCAAGTACTGGGATTACAGGAATGCACCACCACACCTGGCTGGATATATCTTTTTTTTAAAAAAAAAAAGGGTATTTTTGTGGTCCCGGGGATTGGCCCCAGGGGCAATCTACCTCTGAGCTACACCCTTTTCCCCACTGCACAGATGAGGAAACTGAGGCACAGAGAGGTGAAGTCACACAGCTGGCAGTGGCAGAGGCTGGCAGCTCCTCCCGCCCTACACCTCTCCCTCCTGCTGTCTCTCCAAGCGGGGGGGACATCTCAGGACAGGTTCAAAGTTAAAAGACCATTTTACTGCTAAGGGTTTACACCGCAAAGGCCGTTGTTCATAGTGAGAGATCACAGCTGTCCATTGGGTGTGAAACCTTCCCTGTCATGTCGTCACGGGCAGTGAGGCTGGTAGGAGACAGCCCATCATGTTGGCTGGTGGACGCGAGGGAGGATGTGTCCCAGCCACAGTTATAAAATACCGAGTTCCACTCACCTCCCCTCTGTTCTTCTTTACATACAAACCACCTGAAGTCCAGAGAGGTCAGGCGACAAGCCAGAGGTCACACAGCAAGCCATCAGGAAGCCTAACCTTCCCCATTCAATGAACGAGTGCTCGATATGACCTCTGCCACGTCCTGGGTTGCGTCCCTTGCACTGGAAGCCAGAGTGGACGCTGATGGGCCGCTGCGGCCAGCCGAGGGCTGGAGCCAGCTCCTGCCACGCCCGGGGCTATTTTCTGCCCAAGTGCAGCTGCTGCCGTGGCGCCTCACGTAAAGGTTTTCGCCCCTGTGTCTCCTCGGGAGAGGAAAACTGAAAGGCCAGGCACCCGCTGATCCCTTTGTTCAGGGCCCAATGAATCTCTTTCACCCCTCAGAAACTTCTAGATAATCCTCTCCCTTCCGGTAACGCTAGGAAAATGGAAATCGACTCCCACCTGCTCTCCCACCACCGTTTAAGCTAATGGCGCCAGCAGAGGCCCGTGGTTTCTTTGTGCCCCTGGTCCCCCCCCCCCCGCCCACACAGGCCCAGGGTATTGATGACCTCTTCCCCCACGTCACGGGACTGCAGGAGGACCCCCAGAGCCAGGTCTCCAGCCGGGTGGCCAGGGACAGGGGAGAGCGGGAAAGGGGCCGCAGCCCCTCAGGGAGGCGGCGGCAGCTCATTACAGCTAATTTCCTTCGCCTTGCTAGAACTGAAGCCCGCAGGGTTTCCCAGCTTATTTGTGTATCTGGCTCTGCGCTCAGCGCCCCTTGGGGACCCTAAGAGACGCTGAGAAAGAAACAACACAGTCTCCCATAATTTCAACGTCAGCTCCAGAGTTAATAATAAATTAAGAGCTGGGGGCAGGGAGGAGGACGAGATGCGGAGGCCCAGCCCTCAGGAACAGCGTCTGGGTGAGAATTGCGGGACTCTTGGGAGCCCTGGGAGCCAACCTGGAAGGCTCCCCCCACCCCGATCTGCAGCACCGCGGCCTGTGGATGCCACCCCAGCCTGACCGGGGTGGGCGGGAGGACTGAGGGGCCCCCCAGTTCTATTTTGCTTTTTTTTTTTTTTTCTGTGGTACTGGGGATTGAACCCAGGGGCATTCTACCTCCAAGCTCCACCCCCAGCCCTATTTTTTATTCTTTTTTTTTTTTTTTGCGGTACCAGGGATTGAACGCAGGGGCGTTCTACCTCCGCACTACACCCCCGGCCCTATTTTTTGTACTTTATTTTGAAACCGGGTCTCACGAAGTTGCGGAGGGCCTCACTAAGTAGCTGAGGCTGGCCGCGAACCCGGATCCTCCAGTCTCAGCCTCCCAAGTGCTGGGATTACATTCCTGGAAACTTTGAACCTCCCCTCCAAAGGTTCTGGACCACAGCCACACTAGCAGAAAATCCAACCGTCCCAAATGTCTCCACGACTGTTATTCATGTGTGTGTGGCGGGAGGGGTGCTGGGGATTGAACCCAAGAGCATTCTACCTCCGCACTACACCCCCAGCCCTATTTTATTTTTTATTTGGAAAGTAGGTCCTGCTAGGTTGCTGAGAGTCTCGCTAAGTTGCTGAGGCTGGTCTCGAACTTGTGATCTTCCTGTCTCAGCCTCCCAAGTACTGGGATGATAGGGGTATGCAACCACGCCTGGTATTTGTTTGTTTTTCTTTTTGTCTCCCAGACTGGGGACTCCCTGAAGACCAGGGGCTCTGCTGTCAGACTAGAACTCAATCGAGTCCTGTCAGAGTGAAGAACGTGAGTGGACTCGGAAGTGGCAGGGTTAGATAAGATGAAGAAGACGGTGGGGTATGACAAGATGGCGGCCCGGAACCATCCGGAGGGCTGTCCCTCGGGCACAGAACTCACACCTCCTAGGTGCTGCTCCCAGGAAGAGCTAGGATTAATGAGAGACCAGACAGGGGACTCCGGTTCCAGAAAAGACGACCCTTCCTAGAAAGCGAGGAAGTCAGCCAGAGGTCGTGCCTCTGACTCTGAGAGGTGGGGCTTCGGAGGAGAGGCCCCAAGCACAGGCGGCCACGCAGAGCCTTTCCAACCCCAGCACTTGGGAGGCTGAGATGGGAGGAGTCCAGGTTCGAGGCCAGCAGCATGGGGTAACTTAGCGAGACCCAGTTGCAAAATAGAAAAGCCGGGCGTGGTGGTGCACATTTGTAATCACAGTCCTTGGGAGGCTGAGACTGGAGGATCTGGGTTCGTGGCCAGCCTCAGCTACTTAGTGAGGCCCTCTGCAACTTTGTGAGACCCTGTTTCCAAATAAAGAATAAAAAATAGGGCTGGGGGTGGAGCTCGGAGGTAGAATGCCCCTGGGTTCAATCCCCAGCACCACACACACACACAAAAGATCTTTCCAAGCCCTGTCAAGCCAGGCAGTGACAGATGACCGATGGGTCCTCCGGTCCACCCCAAGCCTCCGCCGCCCTCCCGGCAAGCAGAGGAAGGGGCCAGAAGGGAACGTGCGGGACACAGGGATGACCCCAGCCGGGAGCCACCAAACAAGTTAATGGGGGAAACAGCTACAGACAGCACAGCAGTGGCAGCTGTGGGGCTCTGCCTCCCCCACCCCATGGCAGGCCGGGAAGACAGTCCTACTGTGTGCCAGTTGCTCACCAGGGCAGCCTTCTGTCCTGGCCACTGCAGGGAGCCAGGCCTGGGCTCCTGTGAGGGACCCGCTGTTCTCCACCAGGGAAGCAGGGACCTGGCGGACCAGGGGCCACGCTGTTCTCCAGCCAGGGAAGGGCGGGACAGGGCACGCCCCAGCGTCCTAACTTCCCAGAGGAGCCACCAAGCGCCGTCCTTTCTCCCTGCCCTCGGCGCCCCCCCCCCCAGCGCCATCTGCTCCTGCCGCAACCGGGATCCTTTTGAAAAATACGCTCATCTTCGGCAGGTCCCAGAGTGGAGGGGCGATGATGGATGTGTCCTCTGCTGGCCCAGAGACAGCCGGCAGAGCTCCTGACACTTCTGGGATACCAGGGAACGTGTCCTCAGGTTCCTCCTGTCTCCGTTCCCGCTCAAGTGACAGGGAAGCTCAGGGCTGTCGTCATCCGTCACCTTCTAGAAACCCCTCCACACCCAGCTGCTCCCCATGGGGCTGAGACCCCTGCCCTGGAGGACGTGGGAGAGTCAGCGTTGCCCCTCCCAAGAGAATATACGTGTGTGTGTGTGTGTGTGTATGTGTGTGTGTAGTGATATTGGGGATTGAACCCAGGGGCATTCTACCTCTGAACTACACCCCCAGATCTATTTTATTTTTTATTTTGAAACAGGGTCTCTCAAGGCTGCCGAGAATCTCACTAAGTTGCTGAGGCTGGCCTCGAACCTGTGATCCTCCTGTCTCAGCCTCCCAATTACTGGGGTGACAGGCGTGTGCCACCAAGCCCGGCTTGACATCTTAAGTCAGGCTCTGCTAGAAAGAAGACTTCAGCTAGATTCTAGGTCCCCGGCATTGAGGACTTTCAGGATGACGGAGACACGTGGGGGGGGAGCGTGTCAGAGATGCCGGGCGAGCCCTCACTCCTCCCTGATGGGAAAGGAGGGCTGGGGTGGCCCGGCACGTGGCTGAAGAGGCGGGGGCTGTTTAGGACAGTCCCCGGCCAGGTGTGGCCTGCGAGGACCAATGGCTGCTCCCTGTGTGCTAGTAAATCCTGGAGCTCAGGACCTAGTTGTACAACTAATCCACACTTGGGCTGACCCAGAGCCCCGCAGACCACCCGCCTGCGCCCAGCGAAGCAGCCCCATCGCGCCAACTGCACTGTCTGGGGCTCGCTACCCACACGCTATCTGGAGGTGCAAGACTGACGCAGTGACATCTGAGGGGACCCCTGTCATGGGAGAAGAAATATCTCTAGAAGAGGGTCCCACGGCGTGGGAAGGGGGCTGGATTCAGGACCAGGTGGGCCTTAAGAATTCCAGCCCTCGCCACTAAAGGCACTAGAGGCAAGTTCATGCAGGGGAGCAGGCAGCCATCTCTAAAGTGAGATACTTTGGGGGTTCCTGGCTCCTCTTTTAAAGGAAACTTGGTAGCCGGACGTGGTTGTGCATGCTAGGCATCCCAGTACTTGGGAGGCTGAGACAGGAGGATCGCGGGTTCAAAGCCAGCCTCGGCGACTTAGTGAGACCCTGTTTCCCAATAAAAAATAAAATAGGGCTGGGGGTGTAGCTCAGAGGAAGAATGCCCCTGGGTTCCATCCCCAGCACCACAAAAAAATAAAAAATATAAAAAAAGGAAGCTTGGCAGGGATGGATTGGGAAAGTATGTAGAGGTGACATTGGTGACTGAGATGGCTTAGGGTGGTCTGGTCATTCTCGGGGACTTTCTTAAACTGACCAGGGCTTCATGATTGGATCAATAGAGAATGCTAGAAGGTCCCCTAGATTATAGGTTTCTCAAAATAGTGTATTTCTCTTTGCTTAAACTATTTATTGGTGGGATAAATAACAGTGCACAAGACACGTACGTTTATAGGTTTTCCAGAAACTTGGGAGTGACCGGCCTGGGAGAGAGACCGGCCTGGGGAGGAACCGGCCCGAAATGCACGAGGACCTTCTGGATTAAAATGATATCTCCATGCCCTTCCTGTGTGTCTCCTTTCTACCTGTTTTTAAATCTGCTCTATCCTACATCATCCCGGCCAGGCTTCCGCAGCATCGGCCGGGGCTGAGAGGCCGAGTGGATGCCCTGTCGGGGACTCTAGGAATACCACCTGGCGCTCAGCGAGGCTGCGTCCCCTCCCCCGCCGCCCCTCCTGCCAGACCAGGGCAATTTCCCCAGAAGTGCGCTCACGCGGCGCCCGCCGAGCTCCGCGCCAATTGACTGGATTTCAATCAGAAATCCATCTCCCTTAAGGACCGCTTTGGATAAAAGCAGAAGTAACCTGCAATCAAGATGCTGATACCAGACCGTAATGCGGAGCCGGGGAGAGGCCGCAGCCCAGCTCGGCCCCCAGCCCCCCACCAGGGCGGACCTGCCGCTAGCAGCTGACCAGAGGCCCGGAGCCCGCGTGCGCCCCTCCGTGAGGTTCCCGGGGTGTGCCCCAGGCCCTTACAGGCAGGCTAAGGAGGGCCAGGGGGACCCTTAGGGGACGGAAGGAACCGTGAGCTTAGCATTTGTCATCATCCACCCACCTCCAAACTCATCTCCAGCTGCCCCCTCCACTTTTTGTGATAGTGGGGATTGAACCCAAGGACACTCTACCTCTGAGCTACACCCCCAGCCCTATTTTATTTTTTATTTGGAAACAGGGTCTCGCTAGGTTGCTGAGGGGCTCGCTAAGTTACTGAGGCTGGCCTCGAACCTGAGATCCTCCTGTCTCAGCCTCCCAAATATTGGGATGCCTGGCGTGTAGCACCACACCCAGCTGGGCTGCCACTTTTGCAGCTGTCGATCTATACTGCGGTCAGGAAAGGGTCACTCCAGAGATAGGGGCGCTGCTCAGTCGCCCCGCCCCCGAGATCCCGCAGCGCCACGGGCGGAGGAGGGCTGCGGGGACAGTGCGGGGACAGGAGAGACCCCGCAGGGCGCTGGCGGCTCCTGTGCGCAGGCGGCCTCCGTGGTAAATAATGCACGCCTCGCGGGCCGGGCTGCAGCAGGTAGTGTATCAAAGTAATATCGCGCCGCGAACTGCAGTGTAATCGCCATAATTTAGGGCCCCGTGGGTGAGCCCGTTTCAGAAAGGCTGCGCGCCCGGACAGGCAAGGTGACTGGCGCAACGGCGCTGGCTTTGACCTCTGGATTTCCTCCAAGCTAAGTGAGGCTATAAAAAATTCAGAAGCCCAGGCTGTCTCACAGCAAATGGGGTGTGGGCAGAGGGATTGTATTATCTATCTAGACCCGGCGAGATGGATGCCCGGGCTGGGGAAAGCAATGGCGGTACCGAGTCCCTGTCCAGACAGGAGAGGTTGGCATTAGGGTCCGAGGGCCCCTGCCCTCCCCGGACCTGGCTGGTGAGTCCCTGCATGGCCATTCCTGCTCAGGTCTTCCGGAGGGGCCGGCCGCCCCCTCCCCTCCCAGCCCTGCGGGGACAGTCATGGGGGGGCGCAGAGATGGTAACGGAAATGCCTGCGCAGGCGGTGGGGTCCCTCCCCGCTCTGCTCCCAGTGACCTGGAAGGTGATAATCATGAGTGTCTAAGACAAAGAAATTGAAAAACTTAGCAGGCCCCGCAGCTCTGCTCTGTCACCTCGCAGAAAGCTAGTCTGCGGCCACACCTCGGTGGGAGGGACTCGTGTATGTGTGTGTGTGTGTGTGTGTGTGTATGTGTGTATGTGTGTGTTTTACTGGGGATTGAACCCAGGGGCATTCTACCTCTGAGCTGCACCCCCAGTCCTAGTTTTTTTTATTTTTATTTTGAAACAGGGTCTCGCTAGGTTGATGAGAGTCTCACTACTTGCTGAGGCTGTCCTCAAACCTGCGATCCTCCTGTCTCAGCCTCTAGGGTACAGGGATGATAGGCGTGCACCCACACGTCCGATTCTCCTGTGTGTCTCTTTAGATGCCTGTGCCTAATTATATCGTCTTATGGCTCTCAGAGACAGACACCAAGCTTCCCAGAGTGGACAGTGGGCTGAGGATTCCCGCCAGCGGCTTCCCCGGGGCCTGGGCAGGGGGCTTGGGAGCCAGCAGGAACCTTAGGAGCCGGATCAGACAAGCTAAGGCGCGTCCTCACAGCTCAACACTGCAGCAAGGAGAACCAAAAGATTTATGCGCCTGTGGACGTGGAGAGCTGGCCAGGATATATTGTTACACAGAAAGGCAACCTGCAGAATGGCATGCAAAGTACAAACTCATTTGTGTTACATTTTAAATAAAGGCTATATATACTCACACCCTTGCATATGCATAGAAAATGTCTGGAAATATAAAGAGAGAGAGAAAGAAGAGAGAGATTGTTAACAATGGTTGTCCCATGGGAAGAGAAGGGGATTTTCAACTCTCTTAAATTTTTGTACTGTTAAATTTTTTCGACAAATAATTGCATTCCTTTCATAATTTAAATATAAATTTCTCTGTTAAAAAAAAAAAGAGGAGGAAGAAGAAGTCGAGTGCAGTGACCCACGCCTGTAATCCTAGTACTTGGGAGGCTGAGACAGGAGGATTGCAGGTTGGAGGCCAGTGTGGTAACTTAATGAGACCCTGTTTCAAAATAAAAAGGGCTTAGACATTGAAGATTGCCCCTGGGTTCAATCTGCAGTAACACACACACACACACACGCACACACACACACACACACACGCACGCACACACACGCACACACACACACACAAGAAATTTCCCAGTCCAATCCCTTTGTATGCAACTAAGGCTCAGAGAAGGAAAGAGACTTTTCCCAGTTGCACAGCACTGAGAGTTTGGTCTTGGCCCCTGCCCTGCACTCTCCCCACACAAAGCAGGCAGCCCCGGCAGCCAGCCCCACCAGGTCCACAGGGAACCATGGGTCCCTCTTCCCAAGCAGGAAAGGGCCCTGACAGGGTCGTGACCTGATTTGAGGGCACATCAGATAAAGGCAGGAGGCCCAGAGACCAGAGCTGGAGACAGATTTGGAACCTGGGATGGACGGTCTGCACCCGTCCACAGCCCTGACCTCGTCCAGCCCCCACCGGCCACCAAGCCCCTTGATCCAGGCTTAGCCAGTGTGGGATCTGAAGGGTCACACCTAGGGTTACAACCATCTTGATTTGTCCATGACAGAGAGGGTTCCCAGGTTAAAACTAAGATAGTACCAGGCCAACTGCAACAAGTTAGTCACCCTTGTCTTGCCAGATGTGTCTGCAGCCCCTGGCAAAGACTCCTAGGGGCAACTCCAGAGTGAAGATTCTAGAAAGTTGCTTCCAAGCAAAGACCCTGCTTCGGTTTTTCTGAGAAGTTCGAAGCCGCAGGGTTAAGTTACATCTTGTCAGCGGTGCCCTCTCCTGAGCTCAAGTACACACACACACACACACACACACACACACACACACGCCTCGCCTCCCTTGGTCTACCGAGGGGCGCGTCCGTCAGCCAGGGCCTAGCCATGCCGCCCACTGTCTCTGAGCACCATGATCCTCAGGAAACCTGAGAGCCTTTAATTACACACAGGGCGCCGTCACCATTGCTCCTCTCTCCCTCCCCACCCCAGGAGACAGAAAGGAAATTTCACACCCTGGTGAACCCGGCTCGCTCTTCCTCTCTGATGCCAGCCCGGGGTTAAAAAGCGAGGACCCGCGCGCACGCCTCCCCTGAGCCCTGCTTTCTTTGCTGATTTTGAGATGCGAAGCATGCATCCGAAAGATCATAATCTCATTGTGCCATGCCCGCCTTCCCAGCCGATTAATGGCCCCCTGACTCCCGCACTGCGGCACCCGGCGCTCTTCGGGAAGCCCCGGCCCCACCCGAGACCAGAGGAGCCCAGCGAGGGCTGAGGAGTGGGACGGCCAGTGCCCAGAAAGAAACAGATCCGAGTTCAATCCCTGCTCCTGCCCGCAGCCGGCTGTGTGGCTTTAAATTGCCTCCCTCTCTGGTCTTCTGTTCCCTCGGCCATAAAAGGATGGGTTGACCTGGGTGGTGTCTCGGGCCCTTTAGACCTAAGAAACTGGACTCCTGCCAGGTTCCTCCTTCCTGGACAAGTTACTCCGCCTCTCCGGCCTCAGCCTCATGGTGTTGTAGCAGCACAAGACGTGTTAGTAGTCACACGGTGCTGGAAAGAGTGTGCCCCGGGTGCACACGTGTAGCACTCGCGAGTCTCGTGCCTGACGCTGTGGTTCTCTAATCCCCGCCACCCCGGCCGGCCTGCCCTGAGCTCCCTGCAGGCTGGAAGTGCAGAGAATGTGCGGTCAGAGCAGCCTGGGCCTGGTGAGTGACCACCTTGCGGGGCACAGCCTCCCAGGGGTGCTGCAGGACTGCTCGCTGACGCACCCTTTCTTCCCTCCCTCCGGGCCCTGCCTCCCTCACCACGGCCTCCCCGGAATCACCCTCCGCATCGTGTTCTGCAGTGCTGAGGCCGGAACCCAGGGCCTCGAGTGAGCGTGCCAGGCAAGCGCTCTGCCGTGAGCCCCGTCCCCAGCCCCTGTCCCCGTTCTTACTCTATGTCCATGCACCTTATAAACATTCGCCCTTCACAACAACCTGTGGGGTGGGCGCGAACGTCCCCAGGTCACGGATATGGAAACTGAGGACTGTGGAGTGGCCCAGCAAAGATGGGACCCACCGCGCCTCCTCTTCCCTCTGAGCTGCTGCAGCTCGCGGTAGCAGCTCCGCGTCTCCAGGCAGCGAGAAGGGTTCCAGGGCTGGGGCCATCTGTGAAATGTCCTCCTTTTCCAATCACACGGACACCCGCAGAACCCTCGGGGGGCACCTCCCAGGCGGAGCAATCAGACATTTGGCACCAGGGCCCCCGTTTAAGTGCAAACAGGCGGGGATCCTGGGGGGAAAGCGGCCTCCCAAGGTGCTGGGGACGGAGGAGCTGCCGCGGGCCCCAGCGGGTGTGGCACCTTCTGGGCCCTAGCCTAGCCCCCTCTTGGCCCCTGGAAGTGTGTGCTGGCGGCACACACAGCGACGGGCCATCTGCTGTCAAGGGGGGAGCAAGGACTCCTGCCATCCCTGGCATAGACACCCCACTTCACGCTTGAGCTTATTACAGTCCCCGGTGTTTTACGCGGGGTTGATGCTTATCCATCGCTGTTACGTGCACATGGCTCCAAGTTCACACAAGGCACCCTCTCTTCTTGGTGCCCCCGTTTCCCTCCCTGAAGACACCAGCCCCTTGCTGATTAACCGTGGGTCCTTGCAGAGGCTCCCAAAGGGGGCAATACCACCCCGCCCCAAAAGGTGCCGGAAAGAAGTACAGATACATACAAGAATGCAGGTTTGTCACTGCGTCTCTCTGTTTATTCTCTTAAAGAGGTGCACACCTGTAATCCCAGTACTTGGGAGACTGAGACAGGAGGATCACAGGTTCAAAGCCAGCCTTGGCAACTTAGTGAGACTCTCAGCAACCTAGTGAGACCTTGTTTCCAAATAAGAAATAAAATTGGGCTGGGGGTGTAGCTTGGAGGTAGAGTGCCTCTGAGTTCAATTCCCAGTACCACACACACACACACACACACACACACACACAAAGGAGAAATTTCCAGAGAAGTGCTGAGTAATTCTTTTTTTTTTTCTGCAAAAGGGATAGTAAGCCAAATTAGTCTGGGAGCATCTGCAGCCTTTCTGCACATGGACACACACACAGATGCCAAGAATCCAGACAGACTCTTATTTTTCTCTAGACCTATATATCTTGGAGACCTTTCTGTGTGAGCACAGGAGAACTTCCTTGTTCCTTTTTACAGTTATATAGTATTCCCTATAGTGGATGGGGAATGTGTGTGCATGTCTGTGCACCTTTGTTGATTTCACTATCCCTAAGGATAGATCGTCTGAGTTATTTCCAATCTTTTGCTGATACAAATATTACATATAAGTTATTTTGCACAATTGCAAAGGTATTTGTAGGAAAAATAGCCAGAGATGGAATTGCTGGGACAGGAGTATGTACATTGTGATTTTGAAAGATAATTCCAAGCCAGTCGTGGTGGTGCACGTATATAATCCCAGTACTTGGGAGGCTGAGACAGGAGGATCGCAGATTCAAGGCCAGCCTCAGCTACTTAGTGAGGCCCTTCGCAACTTAGTGAGACCCTGTATCAAAATAAAGAATAAAAAATAGGGTTGGGGGTGTAGCCCGGAGGTAGAATGCCCCTGGGTTCAATCCCTAGTTCTGCAAAAAAAAAAACAAAACAAGATAATTCCAAACTGACAGTAAATTTACACTCCCAACAGTCATGCACCATGCCCAGGGCCACCTATACGCCACCCGTGAAGGCGTGCGTATGGCTGTCCTGGGTCTCGCGGCATCCCTGGAAGGGTGGCACTACTATCCTTATTTGGTGAGAAGATCAAGAACGATTCTTTTCTGGCCTAAGCCGACCCAGCCAGCCTCCCATGGAGCCTGTCACTTCACGCCAGGCCCCGCGCCGTGTCCTTCACACGCATTCTTACGCAACCTTTGCTATGAGCTGGGCGCTCCGATCGCCACTGCTCATGTTACAGACGAGCCAAGCGCTGGAGCCCAGAGAAGTTGTAAGTAGCTTCCCGGTATCACTCGGCTGACAAGTGGCAGAGCCCGAGGTGAGATCTGCCAGCGTGGCTCCGACACCTGGACAGCACCGGCTCCCAGGTGACTCCTTGTTGCCTCGGTGTCCCCCAAACTCCGCTGGGGTCTATGGGGAGGCAGGCACACAGGGTCCCCTCAATGTAGTCGGCACATTGTTGAGATTGTATAAGGTCAGAGCTGGAAAGGGTTATGAAAATGCTGCTCTGGGGCTGGGGGAGAGACACCAGAAGGGGGGTTCCAGCTGCCTCCATGCCTGCTGGGTGGGGGGAGCGCCAGCTACCTGGAAACTCTACTGCCTGGCACCGTCTCCTACAACAGCCTTCCTCCCCAAAGGCCCATAGCGCCCCCTACTGAGAAACTCCAGAACCATTTCATTTTGCTGATGAGGAAATACAGGCAGGAGCCCCTTGGGGAAAGGGACAGGCTTAGCGCGGGTGGAAGACCAATCCAGGGCTCCGGGTCCAGTGCTCTGAACTCTGCCTGGCATTGCCACCCACACACGCCTGAAACAAAAGAGAACCAGACCAAGCAGCGTGGTGCGTGTTGGCAAGCGGAGGGGCTCGCGGTGAAGCCCCGGCTTGGTCTGTGTGAGCCAGATTCCTGGAGCTGTGGCACAGGCCTGAGGAGGGTCAGCTTGAAGGGGGTCCAGTTCGTGGTTGGCTGGCGCTGGCCCTGTGGGAGAAGCCGAGCTGCTGACCTCAGGGCAGCCAGGAAGCAGAAAAAGGGGAAGGGGAGAAGGGGCCAGGAGGGACTCCCCAAGGGCACGCCCCAAGGCTCCCTTCAACCAGGAAGGTTGAAGCCGCCGGCAGTGCGCCACCTCAACGCTGGTACAGTAAGTGCTACATAAGTCGAAGCCGTATCTCCATTTAACAGTGGAGGAAGCTGAGGCTCAGAGAGATCACGCAGCCGCCGGCATAGCCACGCTGTAACCCAGACCGCCCAGCCCAGGACCCATGCTCTCCACCTCCGGTCCATTGTACGCCGCGTACAAAAACAGAGACAGGGAGCAGTCAATGCCGGCCATCCCGGGAGAGAGACAGGGATGTGGAGGAGAGGTGCAGGTCCTCTGACCTCGAACCCATTGCGTGGTCCCTGCCTGACCACCGCCCCGCCATGCCTCGCCTTCTTGATGGCTCAGCCCAGCACCCACAGAATGCACGGGAGCGCGGGGTGCAGGGGGCGCGGGCTCTGGGCGGGAGCCCGTCCAGCCAGGGTGCCCTCTCTCTGTTGTGCCGCCTCCTTCACCCGAGTCACACTCCACATACTCAGGTTCCTTTGTGGTGGGTGTTTTGATTAATTTTATTCTAATTAATTCAGTAATCTCAAGCTGTTTGCAAAATCGGCGGCGAGCGCGGCTCCGTGATGGATCTGCAGAGGGGTTGCGGACAAACACGCGACTCGCTTCTCCGTCGGCGCTATATATATCTTACGGCTGGCTGGGAGGGAGCGGGCTGGGGACAGGAGGGACCTGCTGGCTTTTCACTTGCGTTTCCAAATGCCCTCTGTGTGCCCGGGGCCGGGGCTGGAGGACAGGGCCCCCAGGTTTCCTTGCAAGCAGCCAGTAGGCTTGACGGCAGTCAGTCATTGAGCCCTACTTTTCTGCCTCTTTTTTTGGGGTGACTTTGTGGTTTGCCTAACCAACTTTAGCACCCTCACCTAGAAGCAGAGATGAGTCACCTCAAGAGCACGGGGGACCAAGTGGAATACAGCATGAGCTGGGGAGACGGGCTTGTTTGTTTGTTCGGGCTTCTGTTGTTGTTTGTTTTTGTGGTGCTGGGGATTGAACCCAGGGGCATGCTACCTCTGAGCTACACCCCCAGCCCTATTTTTTATTCTTTATTTTTGAAACAGGGTCTCACTAAGTTGCAGAGGCCTCACTAAGTAGGGTCTTGCTAGGTTGCTGAGGCTGTCCTCGAACCTGAGATCCTCCTGTCTCAGCCTCCTGAGTACTGGGACTACAGGCATGTGCCACAGCACCCGGATTGAGCTGAGAAAACTGTCAAGACCTAGAGAAATTTAGGACACAGCTGAGGTCATTATTGGAGAGGCAGTAGAGGGTGAGGCTTAGACTCAACCTAGATGCCCTGGGATGGAATCCTGCCCAAGCCCTTACTAGCTGGGAACTTTGGAGAGGTTACTCTGCCTCAGTTTCCACTCTGTGAGACAGGGGAGACAATAGCCCTCATCCCATAGGTTTTTATGAGGCTTAAATGAATTTGAGCAAAGCTTTTATTTATTTACTTACATTGTGTGTGATATTAGGGGTTGAACCCAAGGGCATTCTACCCCCAAGCTACACCCCCAGCCCTTTTTATTTTTTGTTTTGAAACAGGGTCTCAATAGGTTGCTGAGAGTCTCGCTAAGTTGCTGAGGCTAGCCTTGAACCTGTGACCCTCCTATCTCAGCCTCTCAAGTACTGTGATTATAGGCCTGCACCACCATGCCTGGCTTGAGCAAAACTTTTAGAGCAGGGCTTGGCATGGAGTCCAGCACAACACAGAACAGCACATGGTTATCTTGGGGACTTCATTCCTTTAAAATCTCCCCAGTATAGCACAGATGCCTTCGCCGATGACCCTGGTCCCAAGGCGCCCTCCCTCCCCCCATCTCTCTAATGTGTTGAAGTCTTGGGTCCGTGGTCTGTTTCCTCCCTGGCTGGCCCATTTTTCTTCTTGCTGGGTGGAACACCCAGGTCACAGAGTCCGTCTTGCCCTAAATGTGTAACTCCCACCATGCCGGGATTAAAGGGACTTGGCCCATGGCTGTTCCAGAAGTCCTATCCAAAGGGGACAGCAAGACGGTTAGAAGGAAACTGGTCTTACAGTTGGGTTTGCTAAGTGCACACAATGCTCTTTCTTAAAATCTAAATAAATATGGAAGGCTTCGTAGTTTGGATTTAAAATGCCCCCCCAAGCTCCCATGTTGGAAGCATGTACGGGTGCAGCAAGGCTCAGAGGCGGGGTCCCCTGGGCTGTGGTCTTGGGGACTACAGATGCCCCGGGCCCTCTCCTCTCCCTCTCTCTACTTTCAGTCACCATGCACATGTTGTGAGAGCCGCGTCCCTCTGCCACGCGCCCTGCGGCCGCCACCACCATGGTTTATGCCTCGGAGTTGGCCCTATGGACTGAAAGAAGGAAGGAAGGAAGGAAGGAAGGAAGGAAGGAAGGAAGGAAGAAGGGGAAGAGGAGAAGAGGAGGAGGAGGAGGAGGAGGAGGAGGAGGAGGACGAGGAGAAGGAGAAGGAGAAGGAGAAGGAGAAGAAGAAGAAGAAGAAGAAGAAGAAGAAGAAGGAGAGAATGAAAGGTTTCTCCAAACCTCCAAACACACGGCACCAGGGTCCCCTGAGGCACCCCCTTCCCACATGGGTTCTGACTTGGCGAATGTGGGTGGGGTGTGGGAATTGGCATTTTTTTTAGCCAGTTTCTAGGTGGTGGTAATAGTGATCCGGGGACTGCACTTTGAGAACCACTGGGCTAGGGCTGTCAACTGCTGCGGACCAGGAAGAGCTGTTTTCAGGACTCTAGCTCAGCACCGGGCGCTGGACAGCTCCCTGCGCACCTCCCTTCCAGGCCCCCCAGGGGAGCTGGCGAAGACAGTGTCCCGCCAACGTCTCAGATGCGGCCTGCATGCCAAGGAGCCCGCTCCCTCTCGGTGGCACTCACTGATTCCTTTCAGGACGCAGAAGAGCTCGGTTACCCCCCGCGCCTGGCTCCTGGCCAGCCGACAGCCCCCATCTGTCCCTTTCTCAGAACTGCCCTGGCTGGGGGGACTTAGAAATCAATCCCCCGGCACTCTCTTCTGCATACCACAGGCCTAATTCATATGACATCCAAGTGCTCAGACTCTCCCGCCCCTCCTCTTCCAGCCCCCGGCCTTTCTCTGAGCCCTGAATGTCCCCTTCTCTCTCTGTCACATTGCCCAGCCCCTCCCCTCCTCACCTCTCCGCTCAGCCCATCTGTGCTAAATTTGGCAAGTTCGCCCATGAAAAACGGTTCCTGGTAACCTTTGGTTCCTCAAAGAGACAGGGCTGAAGTTTTTCCCACATGATTTAGAATCTGAATTTCTGTGTGTGTGTGTGTGTGTGTGTGTGTGTGTGTGTGTGTGTGTGTGTAGTACTGGGTATGGAACCCAGGGGCATTCTACCTCTGAGCTACATCCCCAGCCCTATTTTATACTTTTATTTTGAAACAAGGTCTCACTAAGTTGCAGAGGGCCTCTCTATAAATTGCTGAGGCTGGCTGTGAACCTGTGATCCTCCTGTCTCAGCCTCCCAAGTACTGGGATTACAGGCATGCGCCACCACGCCCAGCTAGAACCTGGATTTCAAAACGTATAAAAATCCTCCCACTTGAGGTTTCCTCAACTATCCTTCAAGACCAGAACTTTCCATAGATTTTTCTCCACTGGGCAGCTGATTTTGAACCTCCCTCTTCTGCCAGACTATAAACCCCAGGAGAGTAAGGGACTGAGATCCTGCC
Source organism: Glis glis (assembly GCA_004027185.1). Lineage (NCBI taxonomy): Eukaryota > Metazoa > Chordata > Mammalia > Rodentia > Gliridae > Glis > Glis glis. The sequence goes on from PVJS01008656.1 coordinate 38,379, forward strand.
CAGCTCCTAGCCGGGAGTCAGTAAATGGCCTCCTTATTACTAATACTGTGTCGTCCATCTCCCCTCCTCATGCCAGCGCCTGCCGTGCAGTAGGTATTGGTAAAGTCTTCCAGGTGCACAGATGACAGGGGACAGGGCTGTCACGCCACCTCATCAGCCTGAGACAGCTTCTCCTTCATTTGCCTCTCTCTCCCCTTAACTGCTGCTGTGATCCGAGCCAGCACATCTGAAGGATTTGGGGGCAGTAACTCCCCACCCCCACGCCCAGATCGCAGAGCCTGGGAGATTAGTGTCAGGAGATTTGGTGGGTAATGGGCTCTGGGCAGGAGGAAATGGCCCCGGTGCAGGGATCTGATTCTGCATGTCACACTTCCATGGGCTCAGACACAGCCACAGACCTCAGGGAGCCAGGTGTCCGCCCGGGCGGCACGCGGGACCACGTCCTACAGAATATTCTCCACTTGCCGTAAAGCTGTTGACAAATATATATGAAACAAGATGATTTTCTTCCCTCTATTTTTTTTCTTTTTGTTAGCCAAACACTGCAGGCCCTCGTGAGTCACAAAAGTTTTGAGATATTACTTGGGAATATAGGAGGAAAACTCCATATTTCCCCCTGTCAAAGGTTTGGTTTTCCTATTTATTTACTAGCACGCCACTGGGTAAATTGAACCCTGAACAATATTAAAAGGAAATAAACATACCTCTGAGCAGCTCACGGACGCGGCGCTCACCAGGGAGTTGGCTTATCAACCAGCCTCGAGCAGCCTGGCGGCCGTGGGGCGACGTGGGATCCGCAGCTCCCGCCCCAGGCAGAGGGAGCCCCCTGCCCCGCCAGCCTGAAAGACCCACCGTGCACACATGTCCGCGGTGTCCACACGGCGGAGCCAGTCCCTCATCAGCCCTACCTTTCTAGTGGCTCTGCCTTTCACCAGCAAACACAAACACATATGCACATATGCACACACATTGTCACACACACACACACACACACACACACACACACACACACACGCCAGCCATGGCTAACAAACCTGAGCCACAGGCAAAATGTCATCATGTCATCACAGAGTCCTGCCGGCGTGGCCAAGGCCAGAGAGGGGACGCCTGGAGCCCCCTGAGAGCCTCTTCACAGCCCCTGAGGATCCATACTTACTTTTGGGAAAGAAGAAAAAAATAAAGTCTATGTCTCTACACACAGAGACGCAGACCTATCAGTGGTGGATGGATGGATGGATGGGTCCTCTCCTGACTCACTGGGCAGCAGTCCCTTGATTACATGCCTGGGCCTTGATGGGCCTGTCTGCAAAATGGGCAGCCATTTCCTGCCCTGGCTCCCTGCCCACCCAGAAGGTGGAATTCCAGTCTTTACCCTGCCACTGCCAACCCACCGGTGGCCGGGGAACCAGACCCTCCTTGAACCCCAGGGTCCTCCCGCGTCACATGTGACATTCTCCGTGGGGACTGGGCCTTCAGGAAGATTTGTTCCCCCCTCTGGTCCTGCTCCCCGGAAGCAGAGTAGGGGGCTGGGGAAGAGATGAGAAGGGGAGGCACAGAGGTGCAGGGCCAGCATCTTCCCCTACCCCTAGGGTTCTCTTCCTTCCTCCTCCCTTCCCCTGGGGCTGGGGAAAAGTTTGGCAAAACAGGGGGCTCTCTGGGGTCTCCAGGGGTACCCTCAGGTTCCCACTGGCTGAGGGTCAAGATGCCTCTGGGTTCTGGGAGTCAAAGGACCCACCAGGGAAGGTGGTGACAGAACCTGAGAGGGGACTCTTCCTGGCTTGCTTGCTTTCTTCTTTCTTTCTTTCTTTCTTTCTTTCTTTCTTTCTTTCTTTCTTTCTTTCTTTCTTCTTTCTTTCGTTTTTGGTGGTACTGGGGACTGAACCCAGGGGCATCCTACCTCTGAGCTACACCCCCAGTTCTATTTTATTTTTTTATTTTGAAACAGGGTCTTACTAAGTTGCAGAGGGCCTCACTAAGTTGCTGAGGCTGGCCCCAAACCTGCAATCCTCCTGTCTCAGCCTCCCAAGTCCTGGAATTACAAGTGTGTGCCACCACGCCTGGCTCTGACTTCCTTCTGACTGGAATCAAGAGGAGAGGACCTGAGAAGAAAAACCCCAGCTAGAACCAAAGAGGGCAGAGAGAAAATGTCAGCCAGACCAGCAGGACCCTGGTGCCATGAACCCTCCCACCCCACGCCATGCACACAAATCCTTCTTGATCCCCCACAGGGACAGCAGCCTCCACCTTTGCCCCATATACAGTGGACTACCTCAAACGATGACAACAGAAATGACAGCAAGGTGTCTGGCTATCTAAGAAGCCAGGACACAGCACTGCACGGCAGTGGAGCTCTGGGGTGTGAACCCAGAGACAGGGGCAGGCAGAGGCTGGAGGACAGGCTGCCAGGGGTCGGATCCCAGCTGCGAGGCTCCAGCAAGTCACTTGACCTTTCTATACCCATTTCCTCATCTTCAATCCCCGGTACTGCAAAAAAAAAAAAAAAAAAAGAGTAACCACTTGCATTCCAAAAGGAAGAAAGAAATAGGGACACAGAGACGGGCGTGGTGGCGCACGCTTGTAATCCCAGTACTTTGGGGGGCGGAGACTGGAGGATCCGGGTTCGCGGCCAGCCTCAGCTCTCTCGCTCTCTCTCACTCTCTCTCTCTCTCTCTCTCTTTCTCTCCTTAGTGAGGCCCTCTGCAACTTCATGAGAACCGGTTTCAAAATAAAGTATAAAAAATAGGGCCGGGGGCGTAGTGCAGAGGTAGAACGCCCCTGCGTTCAACCCCCGGTACTGCAAAAAAAAAAAAAGAAAGAAATAGGGACACAGAAAGAAGGAATGGGACCAAAACAGTATCGAAGTCCCACAGGGCAAGCATTTATTTAATCCTGCGGTTCCATTTCTGGTATTTGCAGCACATGGTGGTGAGATGTGATCTCCAAGGGGCCTTGGCAGCCCCACCTCTACAGCCTGGCTGATTGCAATGGGCAACATACAAGCTCTTTTGGCCTGTCTCCATGGCTCACAGCTTGCAGCCTTTCCTCACAATTGTTCCACATTTCTGGCATCTCTAAATCTCAGGGGTTTTCCTTGCAACCTTGGCTTCAACCTCACAGCTTCACGATTTGCCCAATTTGGGCCTGATTGTAGGGATTTCAACCCTGCCACACATTGCCTGGTTTCCCAGGCCTTCCTTTGAAATCTGGGGGAAAGACTCCATGATCCCCCCTTTTTTTCCAGCAAAGGCAGCATAGCCACGGGGCCCACCTCCATCCGGGCTATAACTGTGCCCACCACCTTCATGGCTACCACTTCCTCCTTCCTTTCATCCATTTTACCTTCTTCCACGACATCATCTCACTGGGCCCCAATTTTATATATGCCTTTCTGGCCAAACTGCAAATCTATAAAGTCTCTCTGCTTTGCTTTCCACTCCCAAAATTCAGTGTACACTTCACTGAACATGGACATCAATACCCACAATGCAGTTTGGATACTTTGCTGTTTTGAGATTTCCTCTGCCAGTATAATTAGTCCATCATCTTAAATTCAGCCTCATGCAAAGTTTCAGGACATGGTAAAATTCTGGTAAGTTCTTTGCCAGAATAGAATACAACGTGTGTGGCCTCTACTCCATTTCCCTCTGAAGTTCTCTTTGCCCTCTGAAATCTCCTGATTCACAATCTTTACCAACCACCTTTCTAGCCACATTCTGGCTCTTCCAACTTCCTCTCACAAACCAGTTCCTAAGACTCACAAAACACATGCTCAGACATAAATAGTAGCAACCCCACTCTTGGTACCAATTTCGGTCTCGGTCACCATTCTCACGGCTTTAATTCAAAAGGACTAAACCACACAACTGAGAAGAAGGAAGACTTATTTGCTCACAGTTTCTGTAGATTTGGGGGTTCAGTTCACATGAGGCCGGCATCTGCAGAGCTCAAGGCATGACAGTGGGAAGCAGAGAGAGCATGCATGCAAAGCTTCACTCTTCCATCACTGGGGCGAGAAGCAGAGAGAGAGGGTGAGCAGGGGGAGGAGAGAACCATAGATAGTCCCCAAGACCACACGCCCCAGGGACCTCTCCTTAACAAACAAGCCCCGCTTCCAACATTGCTATCTTGTTTCCATGAGGACTATGGGGTCATTCTAAATCCAAACCATTATACCAGGTGCCCAACAGTGCGCTGTGGGGTGGCAGGGGCACAGCACAGGGATGACTGAGGCAAGGGCCCTGTGGCAGAAACTGTTGGTTTTCCCATTCCACTCTCCCCTCCTTCTCTAGTCATAGAATTTTGGCCAGGCACATAGCCATACAGAATAAAGACTACATTTCTTAGCCTCCCTTGCAGCTAGACAGAGCCCTATCACTAAATTCCAACCATGGTGGTGTAAAGGGAAGGGTGAAATGATAGCTTTTGAGATTCTTCCGACAAGATGGCTGGCTCTTACTCTTCCCCCAGGTGACTGGAAAGTGGATGAAATGGATGGCATTGAAGTAGCCACATTGGGCTGTGAGGGGACCTTGGGCAAGGAAGTCATTCGACACAGAGCAGTAAGAGAGGAGACGGGGTCTCAGAGGACCCTATGGAATAGATCCACCATGCCATGCCAACCCTGGACTGCTGACTTAGAAGAGAGAAAGAAAGAAAAGTTCTAAATTGCATAACCCAGTCTTTAGTGGGTCGCTACTTCTCACCTGCAGCCCACACCTGTAATCCTAACGAATACTGACCCATCACTAGAACCTCAGCCAGCTAGGGCGGGGGGCAGCCGAGGAAACAGCCCACCTGGCAGAGCACTATGGCCGTGGGTAGACACAGGGTATTGTGGGAGGGAGACCCGGGAGGGGGAAGCCCTCTGGCAGCGACATCCGCGACAGAATTCTGTTCAGCCACTGCTGCCTTCTCCCCGCGCCCCCCCCCCCGTCCTGCTGTCACAATCTGCAGTCAACATATGCCTCAGAGAGGCGACAAAGCCACAGATGTCCTCAGAGGCTTTAAAAATGGAGTATTATTATGCAAGAGCCGAGCAAGAGAGAGAGCCGCTGCTAGAAACACCCCTCGCCTCATTTAATCCTTGCACGTTGGAAACCCGACCTAAAGCAGCAGCAATCCCAGCGCCTTCAGGCACCACAGACCTTGGACTGGATCTCCCCTCCGCCCCCCGCTCTGCAGCCGAGGCCTCGGAAATGCAGGCCGGCCGGGCAGAAGTGTGTCTTTCCTCTCTCAAGATATTCCATAGGGAGCAGCCAAGCCTGGAGCGCCAAGTCACAAAACTCCCGGAGCTGAGCCTGTCCCCGGAACGGTCACCCCTCCTCTGCCCCTCAGGGCCACGGTGCCCAGCCCACCCAGCCTTTTGGAGCCTGGTCCTGGCTCCAGCCTGCCCGCTCCGGGCCCCGTCTGACTGATGGCTGGATGCTGGGTGGCCCACATGCCTGGAGTCCTTCCCGGGAGAAGCCCCAAATACAGCCCAGTAAATCAATAAACAAATTAATAAGCAAATACTGCTGTCTGCTGAGCCGAGCTGGGACTCCCGGGCGAACAGATTTAAAAATCAACAACAGACGGCCACGGGCATGCCGGGAAGCAGGGCATCACTCCTGGGTGGCATTTTCAAAGCCCCTTTGCTCCTGGGACTAGAAACGAGGTTGGGGGGGAGGTCCTGAGGCGGGGTGGGCCGGCCGCAGCAGGGGACGGCACTGGTGCCCTGAGCTCCGCTTTCATCCTGGCTGGCTCTGCTCCGCGCTTCCCTGCCAAGAGGAGGGCTGGGGGCACCGCTGGCAGGACCTTTGATCGGGTCTCACAGAGGACGAGGCAACGACAAAGGATACAATCACAGGAGGCACCAATTAGCGGAGTTGGCCCTTTGTCGCAGACTGCTGGCCACAGGGCCCAGTGTCCGAGCGCTTCTCAGTGGGGCCACCAGGACAGAGACATACAGGTGCCTGTGGTAACGAATAATTCCCGCGGATACCGCCATCACCCCATTTGTAAGAGAGCAGGCAAATGGGGTGCATGGGCCCACTCTGCAGCCCGCCCCACCCTGCAGAACCACCCCCGCGGGACCCCGGGGCCAGGGTCAGGATGCCAACAGCCACACCGGACGCGAGAGTAGACTCTAGCCGACCTCGGGAGGGTCTCCAGCAGGGAGGCCCGGGGCCCGCGCCCTTTTCTGAAAGGACTTCGCTGAATGGCCACATCTTCTCTTTTGTGCTCACAAATGCCACCCAATCACGCGAGGCCACCGGAGCTGAATAAGGCACAGAGAGTGTCTGCCTCGGGCGCTGGCCTCTGGGCTGTCTGCCAGTGCTGTCAGGCTGCCCAGACTTCAATACCAACAGAGTTCAGGGACAGGAAAACAACTCCGTCAAGGCCCGGAAGCCAGGGAGGGAGGCGGCCTGTCTTGTGAGGTGACAGCGTGGCGTCCGCACAGGGCCTGTGACACGGGCTGTCGGAGGACCCCGCTGGACAGGCACTAATGATGCCCGGCGGCCAGTGAGGCCTCGCACGCCCTGCCCGCGCCGGCTGCCCTGTTTCCTGCCACCAGCTAGTGAGGAAAGGGTTTGTCAGGCCGCTAGCGCGCTAAGCAAGGACTGCCCAGAAAGGAGGGAGCCCCAGCCCCAAACGCCCGGGGATACTCAGAGAAGTGTGATCATGCAATGTGCCTACTGAGGGAAACCCCGCTGGAGCCCACCTGAGCCCACAGGACAAAGGACATCAACGCCCTGGTGGACACCCAGCCTTGGCCGACTGCAACACCATGGGGACCCGCTGCGCTCCGAAGCACACTGGGGCAGAGTGCGGGAGGGGACAGCGAGGAAGGCGGAGGTGGCTCCTGCCTCCCTGAGCTTGTGGGGATGGGGGAGGCAGGCTCTGGGATTCAGAAGGCGGGCTGGGGTGGGCAGGGCACTCTCTGGAGGGACAGTGGGATTTCTCTGGGCCAAGAAGGCTGGGGAGCACCTGCTGGGGGCGGGAGGAGGAGGGGGGACAAGGGGTGACAAAGGGCAGCGGCCAGAGGTGGCCAGGAGGAAGCCAGCCTGCCAAAGTGTGTCTGCACAAATACAAACCTCAAGTCGGGCGTGGTGGCGCATGCTTGCAATCCCAGTACTTGGGAGGCTGAGACCAGAGGATCCCAGTTCGCGGCCAGCCTCAGCTACTTAGTGAGGCCTCTGCAACTTAGTGAGACCCTGTTTCAAAATAAAGAATAAAAAATAGGGCTGGGGTGTAGCTCGGAGGTAGAACGCCCCTGGGTTCAATCCCCAGTACTGCAAAAAAAAAAAAGAAAGCCAGGGCAGGAGTGGGGACCCCCTCCCCAACTCTTGGCAGAGCGACACAGTTAGCCCGTGGTGATGTTGCGGGAGGGAATCGGAGCAATAAATTCCCCACCCTTACCGGCCTCCCTTCCTCCAAACCCACCTAGAAACCAGAGGGCCCAGGAGCCCTGGGATGAGGGTGGAGGTCGCCCTCTGGGCCCTGGCCGGGTGTGACACAGGGAGGCTCCCTGCACGCAGCACAGCCATCACCTGGGCCCCCAAAGCCCCTGCCCAGGATGCCTGCAGGCTGCTCCCTCTGGGATGACCGCACCCCACCTCCCACACCCCTGCAAGGGCCCCCCCCCAGCGGTGAGAGGAAGGAAGGAAGGAAGGAAGGGAGGGAGGGAGGGAGGGAGGGAGGAAGGGAGGAAGGAAGGAAGGAAGGAAGGAAGGAAGGAAGGAAAGGAGGGAGGGAGGGAGGAAGGGCAGGCCTGAGACAAGAACCTCTCCAGGGAGGGAGGCAGGTCTCTGCAGGAAGAGCAGGCGGGAAGGGTTGGGTGCGGGTCCTGGGCCATGGTCCTGACTGCCACATGGTGTGTCTAGCACAGGCACAGAGACAGAGCCTCCGCCCTGCCCCACCCGGGACCATCCAGCCGTCCAGTGCTGAGATGAGCGAGAGAAATGTGCCGCCTCCGTGGGGCCTGCAGCGCCCGCCATCCATCCATCCATTCATTCATTCCACACATACTTAGTGAACATTTACTGTGATCATCCGCTCTGCTCGGCCCTGGGGAGGCATCCGCGAGTGAGATGGAGACAATAAACCAAAGAAATAAGCAAAATATATGGTAAATGCGGTGGAGGGAAAGGACGAGGGATGAGGGGAGTGCAGAGGGGATTCCGCTTAAAGGGAGTCGCCAGAGACGCCTCCTGAGCAGGCCGGTTTTAAGTGAAGGAGGGGAGGGAGGGAGGGAGGGAGCCATGGAGGCATCTGGAAGGAGAGTATCCCCGGCAATGGGAACCTCAGGTGCCAAGGCCTTCACGTGCGGGTGCCTGGCGTGGCCAGCAACCGCCGAAGGCCAGTGTACCTGGAATGGGTGACAGAGGAGGGCAATAGACAGTGACCTACAGCGGGGCGCGGTGGCGCACATCTGTCATCCCAGTACTTGGGAGGCTGAAGCAGGAGGATCGCAGGTTCCAGGGCAGCCTCAGCAAGTAGTGAGACTCTCATCAACCTAGTGAGACCCTGTTTTCAAATAAAAAATTAAAAATAGGGCTAGAGGTGTAGTGCGGAGGTACAATGCCCCTGGGTTCAATCCCTAGGACCACACACAAAAAAAGTGGTGACCTCAGAGAGGTTAGCAGGGGACCCGGTTGCAGAGGGCCTCCTGGTCTCATCTGCATCTGGGCCTCAACACTGTGTTTGGTTTCTCTTTCAGCCACACTTCAATGTTTCCAAAATGTCAAATCCCCTTTACCAAATAGGGTGTATTTGACTATAACAGAAAAACCAACTTGCAGAGGCCTAAACCATAAGGGCAGATATTGCGTATTGGACAAGTGTCCAAAGGGGTACCAGAGTCAGTTTAATGGTTCAGAGAGGACATCAAGGACCCCGGCACTTCTGTCTTTTTTTTTTTTTTTGGTACCCGGGATTGAACTCAGGGGAGTTCTACCTTCAAGCCACACCCCCAGCCCTATTTTTTGTTCTTTATTTTGAAACAGGGTCTCACTAAGTTGCTGAGGGCCTCACTAAGTAGCTGAGGCTGGCCGCGAACCCGGATCCTCAGGTCTCAGCCTCCCAAGTACTGGGATTACAAGCGTGCGCCACCATGCCAGGCTTTCTTCTGTCTTTTAATTCTGCCATCTTTGATACATCTCATGGTGACAAGATGGTTGCTACAGCTCCATCCAAGCCTTGCACCCCTTCCCAACACCTTCCCAAATAGAAATAGAGGGGTCAGGAAGAGAAAAGGGTACGTGCGGAGTTAGGAGATGTCCTCCCCACCTCTCTCTCTTATGGAGGAAAAGACTTTCCCAAAGGACACAGCAGACTTCCATATTATGGACCAAAGTCGGGCCCCATGTCTACTCCTGAGCCAGCCACTAGTGGAGGGAAAGGATTGTCTTCATTGAGGCGGACTGACCATGATTCCTCTCGGGGCTGGGCGCACTGACCCCCGAAAGAAAGCAGCGCTCTCGTGGCACGGGAGGAGGGGTGTCATGGGGACCTAACAGACACTGCTCCCTGCCGGAGCGCACGGAAATACAGGGGCCTGCAGGACGAGCTCCCTCAGCCGCGTTGGTAGGTGTAGCTGTAGATCAGAAGTCAGCAAACTTCTGCAAGAGGACAGAGAGGAAATATTTTAAGCTTTGCAGGCCCAACGGTCTGTTGCAACTGCTAACTGCCGTCTTAACAGGACAGCAGACACAGACAATAGATAAATGAGAGAGTGTGGCTGGATTCCAATACCGCCTTGTTTACAAAATCAGGCAGCAGCTGGACTTGGCCCATGGGCCATAACTTGCTGATCTACACCATTCATTTTCATTGCTGTGTAATATTTCATGGTATAATTGCACCCTGACTTATTGATCTATTCTTCTATTGGTGGGATGGTCGATTGAATTATTGTTCCCAAATCCATTCTGTGACTGTATAGAATTACACATTCCACAGCCTTCGGCATATGGAGTAAGTGGAGAATACATCCCCGCCCCATTAACTTTGGAGCCGGATGTGGTGACGCACACTTGTAATCCCAGTACTTGGGAGGCCAAGACCGGAGGATCCAGGTTCGCGGCTAGCCTCAGCTACTTAGTGAGGCCCTCTGCAACTTAGCGAGACCCTGTTTCAAAATAAAGAATAAAAATAGGGCTGGGGGTGTAGCTCGGAGGTAGAATCCCCCTGGGTTCAATCCCCAGTATGACAAAAAATAAATAAAATAAATAAATAAATAAAAATGTTTAACCCACCAAACACTAAAGAGTATGATGTAGACATAGGTTTTCAATGTACTTGTATGGCCGAGCTTGGCCTCTTGCAGGCCGGCCACTTGCCACGAGATGAGCTGTTGCCTCCTCGCCTGAGTTCACAAATGAGAATCATGTGGAGTATTAGGGTTTAGATATGGCGTGTCCCTCAGGAAGGCTCATGTGTAGCCAGGCCTGGTGGCACATGCTTGTAATCCCAGTACTTGGGAGGCTGAGACAGGGGGATTACAGGTTCGAGGACGGCCTCAGCAACGTAGTGAGGCTCTCAGCAACCTATTGAGACCCTGTTTCAAAACAAAAAATAAAAAGGGCTGGGGGTATAGGTCAGAAGTAGACTGCTCCTGGGTTCAATCCCCAGTACTGCAAAAAAAAAAAAAGGAAAGAAAGAAAGGAAAAAAGGAAGGAAGGAAGGAAGGAAGGAAGGAAGGAAGGAAGGAAGGAAAAAAGAAAGGCTCATGTGTTAGCAACACAGCAAGATTCAGAGGTGTGGCATAGCTGGAGGAGAGGGGCCTGGGGACGTGGCCTTGAGGCTGTATCTTTCCCTGGCCATTTCCTCTCTCTCTCTTTCTCTCTCTCTCTCTCTCTCTCTCTCTCTCTCTCTCTCTCTCTCCTTCTGGCCACCATGAGCCGAGATCAGCTTTCCTCTGCCACGATGTTTCTGCCTTAGAGTCACCCAACCGTGGACTGAACCTCTGCAACCGTGAGTCCCATAAACCTTTCCTCCTCTAGGTTACTCTTTTCAGGTGTTTTGGTCACAGCAACAAAAAAGCCAACTAATGCATGGAGCCAAAGAGAGATGAGCAGAAACACCCCAGCCCACTTGCAATCCGGCGAGCCAAAAGCAAACGTCCGTCGATGTAAAGCACAGAGACTTTTAGGATGATTTGTTACACGCCATTATTGCGGTGGTAGCTAACTAATATAATGGGCACTTATGTTATACTTCGTTGTTGTAGCAAAGAACTGGGAAAACGCTTGTCTATGTCAATGGGTGCTCAAGTACAGCTTCAACTTTTTTTTTTTTTTTTGCGGTACTGGGGATGGAACCCAGGGGCATTCTACCTCCGAGCTACACCCCCAGCCTGATTTTTTAGTCTTTATTTTTGAAACAGGGTCTCACTAAGTTGCGGAGGGCCTCACTAAGTAGCTGAGGCTGGCCTCGAACCTGGATCTTACGATCTCAGCCTCCCAAGTACTAGGATTACAAGCGTGTGACACCGCGCCCGGCTCAGCTTCAACTTTTTAATGCTGATTTGTTTTCCAAAGTTTCATACCAATTTACACTCCACCAGCAGTGTCTCGGAGTTTCTGTGGCTCCACATCCTTGTCAACACTTGGCTTTCTCAGATATCTGTGATCTGATGGGTGTGAAATTACACTGCCTGTCCACTTCTCCCTTCCCCTGGGCTTCCTTCCCTAATGGCCCAGACGGAACGAGGCTCACAGGCTCCCTGCAGCTAGTCCCTCATTCTTCCTCTCTCACTAGACTGTCACTATACAGAGAGCCCCTGTACCCCAACCCCAGGATAGAGCTCAGCACATAGTAGACACATGGCAAACTATTTTGTGTGTGTGTGTGTGTGTGTGTGTGTGTGTGTGTGTGGTACTGGGGATTGAACCCAGGGGCATTCTACCTGAAGCTGTTCTCAACTGGCGGTCCTCCTCTCTCAGCCTCCCAAGAACTGGGATGACAGGTGTGCGCCACCACGCCCAGCTCTGTAGTAAACAATTGTTGAATGAAGGTTTGATGAGAAACTTCAGTCAGGCCGGTCAGCCCCTGCCCTAGGGGAGTGCGGGCGCGGAGACAAGCCTCCTCAAAGCTACAACACGCAGATCAAGGCCTGTCAAAGGGCAGAGACGATCGCTTTCCGTGTGGCTGTCACACTGGGCTTTGAATGGAACTTGTTTTTATGCGAAAAATGTGATCAGTCCAAGGTGGATCTCAGGGGATTGATGCGGCTGGAGAGATGTGAGGGAAACTGAACCTGAAGGGTCTAGGAAGGTTTTGTTGGCAAATTCTATCTAAAAAAAAAAAACAAAAAACCGCAGGTTCAGCTGGATGTGGTGGTGCACGCTTGTAATCTCAGTACTTGGGAGGCTGACACAGGAGGATCACAGGTTCGCCGCCAGCCTCAGCTACTTAGTGAGGCCCTCTGCAACTTAGTTAGATCCTGTTTCAAAATAAAGAATAAAAAATAGGGCTGGGGGTGTAGCTTGGAGGTAGAATGCCTCTGGGTTCAATCCCTAGCACCACAAAAAAAAAGAAAGCAGGACATTTTGAGGGAGACAGCCACACTAATGGTGCCTAGCAAAGTCACTAGTTCCCTGTGGGGTTGAGGGAAGCTATCTTCCTTCCCGGGACTTGGTGTTCTCATCTGTCAAGTGAGAGATTTGATCTGCGTCTGTTTCGCCATGACATTTACTATGCCTGGTATGCAGTAGGTGTTTAATAAATGTGTATTGAAAGAACAGGTGTACTAAAGTGACCTCTATATTAGCTTCTGGTTCTGACAGCCTGTTTTCTAGAATCCTCACATGTGAGATGCGGGCGTGCGTGCTGGGAGCTGGGTGGCGGGAGGACGAGGGAGGGTGGATGGAGGCGGCCGGGGTGCCCCAGGCTGTCAGCTTGAGCAGTCTGTGCCCTGGGCATCTTTCCAGCACCACCAAGCAGACTTCTGGCCAGAATTTGGCTCCTCTAACGGACTCCGTCCCTGGAAGGACAGTGCCCTTTATAAGCTATTAAACTGGCTTCCTGCCAAGAGCCCGCACGGTGCCGTGTGGGAAATATGATCCACAGGAGAAGGCCCTGGGGTGATTCCACAACCGGAATACACTCTCCCCCTTAGTATGTGACCCGGGTGGGTCGCTGAGCCCCTCTGAGCATCACGGTTTTCTTTGACCAGAGATGAGAATAATTGTTCTGCCTCACAAGTGTTTGAAGGATATTGTACATAAAACTATCCAAAAATAACTGAACTACCTGGGCGTGGTGGTGCACACCGGTCATCCCAGTACTTGGGAGGCTGAGACAGGAGGATCACAGGTTCGAGGACAGCCTCAGCAACTTAGCGAGACTCTGTTTCAAAATAAAAAGGGCAGGGGGTTTGACTCAGTGGTAGAATGCCCCTGGTTCAATCCCCAGTACCAAAATAAATAAATAAATAAATAAATAAATAAATAAATAAATAAATAAATTATCCAAAATAACTAAACTACATTTGTGGTATGCTAACTAGGTGCCAGCCTAGCACTGTGTGCCGAAATGAATATTTATTTATTTATTTTTGTGGCATTAGGGATTGAACCCAGGGGCATTCTACCTCCAAGCTACATCCCCAGTCCTATTTTATTTTTATTTGGAAACAGGGTCTTACTAGGTTGATGAGTCTCACTACTTGCTGAGGGTGGTCTCAAACCTGTAATCCTCCTGTCTCACCCTCCCAAGTACTGGGATTATATGTGCCACCATGCCCGGCTCTGTGGCCAGGAGCACATGGTTCTCTGATTGGCTGCCCAGCTTGGTTCGCACGCCACCCATGTGACCGGTGGGGGTGGGCCTGTCATCAAAAGAATGGGGAGGGGTGTCAGTGCAAATGTGGGCTCCGAGGAATCTTTGAATCCAGAGTCACCCTGATTTGTATCCTGTCCAACGGGCAACACCAAACTTGTTTTCCTCCTTCTTAACATCTACCAATAAGAAGTTGTGTAACAGGCTTAGTTCCATATACAGTTTGTGTGTGTGTGTGTGTGTGTGTGTGTGTGTGTGTGTGTGTGTGTATGTGTCCAGAGATTGAACCCAGGGGCATTCCACCTTCAAGCTATACCTCCATCCCTTTTTTTTTTTTTTTGCGGTACTGGGGATTGAACC
>PVJS01008657.1:0-52500 GCA_004027185.1 Glis glis
ATAAAAAATAGGGCCGGGGGTGTAGCGCGGAGGTAGAACGCCCCTGGGTTCAATCCCCGGTACCGCAAAAAAAAAAAAAAAGTTAAAAGTTAAAAAATGAAAGACTGGGGGTGTAGCTTGGAGATAGAATGCCCCTGGGTGGTTCAGTCCCCAGTACACACACACACACACACACACACACACACAGACAGAGAGAGAGAGAGAGAGAACCAAGAGGAATGCTGAACCAAGGAGCCAAGGAAAGAAAAAGACAGTTTCCCTACTGTTAGGAACTACTTAAGCCACTAAGAGCAGGACAAGCAATCTGTAGAAAATACTTCTTTCTAAGCAAATAGGCGGTTTAACGGGACGGGTCACCCGGAGAGCCCTGTAATGGGTAGTTGAGTAGAGAAAGGGGCCGTGCGTTTCTGATTAACATTTACCAAAGTCTTTGTGTGTTTTTCCTCGAATGGTAATGACGTGACAGAGCCAGTTGAACAGAAAGGACACTGTGGCTTGAGACGGTGCCGTGCCCGTCCAATGCTGCTGCTCTCTCCTGGCTTCTGATGAATACCATTCCTTAATAGCAAACTGGTGATTGTGAAGAACTTATTAAGGAGACTAAGAGGAAGCCAAGAATGCGGGCATGCCCGACTGGCAGCCATCAATCACTCCTTTTTAAAGATGAACAGATCTTGCTTTTTTTTTTTAAAGCAACCGTTCATAGCATGGTTTCAATCATAAATATGCAAAGCATCAGGGCGTTGTGGTTGCCCGGTCCTGTTAACATTTCCTTGCAGATTTGGGGAGACAAGTCCCAGTCACTCTCTTGCAGAAGAGGGTTTCTGTTGAGCAGAGGTTAATTATTGGCACCAGCAGGATAATAATATCCTAACACCAAAGGACAAAGTCACATTTGGTTAAAGATTTCTGCGCGCCTCGCTGCAGTATTCAGAGGAGAGTCATTCCAGGAAGAGCGAGTTAATATAGTGCGGCCTGGGAGGAAGGAGCGGGAGGCGCTGCCATCCGGCCAGGACAGGACGCGTCCACACACCGGGGCGCGTTTTGTGGCCACATGTGATTTGCGGTGCCTTTTCTACTTTCCCTCTGCTCTTGTCTTTCTTTGCTCAAAAACCTTTCAAGGAAAGATTCTCCGGCTCCTCTACCTGGGCGCTATGACTCAGGGCTGGGTCATTCTTTTTTGTGGGCACCATCCTGTCCTGTTCATTATAGGCTAGTTAGCAGCCTCCCTGGATTCTCCCGAGAGATGCCAGTAGCACCCTCCGTCCCCGGTTATTGCCAAATGTCCCTGGGGATGGGGGGGGGTAAAGTTGACCCCTATTGAGAATCACGCCTTATAAGACAGACAACTCAGTGCTTTTAGAAAAGTCCAGTCTCACGTGGGTATAGTGGTGCACACCTGTGATCCCAGTACTTGGGAGGCTGAGGCAGGAGGATCACAGGTTCAGGGACAGCCTCAGCAAGTAGTGAGACTCTCAACAACCTAGTGAGACCCTGTAGCAAAATAAAAAATAGAAAGGAGCCGGGCGTGGTGGCTCACGCTTGTAATCCCAGTACTTTGGGAGGCGGAGACCGGAGGATCCGGGTTCGCGGCCAGCCTCAGCTCTCTCCCTGTCTCTGTCTCTGTCTCTCTTTCTCTCTCTCTCTCTCTCTCCTTAGTGAGGCCCTCCGCAACTTCGTGAGACCCGGTTTCAAAAATAAAGTATAAAAAATAGGGCCGGGGGCGTAGCGCGGAGGTAGAACGCCCCTGCGTTCAATCCCCGGTACCAAAAAAAAAAAAAAATAGAAAGGGCTGGGGGGTATAGATTGGAGGTAGAATGCCTCTGGGTTCAATCTCTAGTACTGGGCACACGCGCACACACACGCACACGCACACACACACACACACACACACACACACAGAAAAGTTCAGTCTCTCCCAAATGCCCACAGGCCTTCATGTGATCTTTGTTCATCCAGTTAACATCCATTGACATGAATCTTCTAACACTTTCTAAAACACTCCATGAACTGTGCTTTCTCTGTGTGTGTCCTATTCGTGTCCCCTTGGAGGATTGTTCACCACAGTGTCCCGAGAAGAGTCAGCTGGGCGTGGTGGCACACACTTGTAATCCCAGTACTTGGGAGACTGAGACAGGAAGATTTCAGGTTTGAATCCAGCCTCAGCAACTTAGTGAGACCCTCAGCAACTTCTTGAGACCCTGTTGCAAAATAAAATATTTAAAAAGGGGGTGACAGTGTAGCTCAGAGGTAAATTGCCCCTGGTTCAGTTCCCAGTACCACAAGAAAGATGGAAGGAAAGATGGAAAGACAGGAAGGAAGGAAGGAAGGAAGGAAGGAAGGAAGGAAGGAGAAAGAAGAGAGAGAAAGAAAAGAAGGAAAGTAAGAAAGAAAAGGCCGGGCATGGTGGCGCACGCTTGTAATCCCAGTACTTGGGAGGCTGAGACCGGAGGATCCAGGTTCAAGGCCAGCCTCAGCTACTTAGTGAGGCCCTCCGCAACTTCGTGAGACCCGGTTTCAAAATAAAATATAAAAAATAGGGCCGGGGGTGTAGCGTGGAGGTAGAACGCCTCTGGGTTCAATCCCCGGTACCACAAAAAAAAAAAAAAAAAAAAAGAAAGAAAAGAAGGGAAGGAGGGGAAGGAAGGGAGGTAGGTTGGTTCTGGCAATGGGGCCTAGGAATCTGAATTTTGGTCACATCCCAACCCATGTTCCATGTTTACACTCACTCGTTCTGAGAACCACAACTTGAGAGTAAACCAGCCAAAAGGACCACAGCACCTTGGTACTCCACAGAGCCCCAGAGCGCCAGAGCTTGAAAATGCTGCGTTTTTATGAGGCAGAATTCTTCTCCTCCGTGCTTTCTGCCGTGTTCTGGATAATGTAAATTATGCACATGGAGGGATGTTCTTTTTTCAACGAAAAGGTTGTATTCCTATTCCACATTCCGCGACTCTTAAAAACAAGCCACCCGAGGGGGAGAACTAGGCTTTTACCATCCTCCATGGGCGAGGGCGTGTGTTCTGCTCAAATCCTAGGGCAGCTCAGGGGCCCGAAGCTCTGAGAAGGGCTTTGAACATCAGCAGTGGGGAGGATGAGTTCAGAGCGCGCCTTATGGGACGTCTCCGTTACCAGGTGAACCAAAGACAATGCCATATGGCTCCAATATTCTGATGGGGTTGGATGCATTTTTGAGCATATTCCCAAAGATATGAGATAATCCATCCTTGGTTTATTTCTAGATGATTAATCTCTCCTCGATATCCAAGACCTGTTTTGTGATTAATTTGAGTTTTCCCACAACCAGGCCTCTGTGTCACATCCTCAGGAGTTACAGAGCCCCGCGTCCAGGGTGATTTATTTAGGAACGAAAGCTGAGCGCCTGTTGAGTCTCTTCCTTCCACTTCCCTGTTGGCCAAGGATTTCGTCCCATTAATTTCTGTCTTCCTTCCCCCAAAGTTGCTAAAGAAAATCTAGCTCTCTCTTCTGCCACCCTGATTCACAATAACTCCCGACATTTACTTCGATGTTCTCAGACTCCTTTTTTCCCACCGACTCTTCAAAATGGAGCCTGTGGATTCCAACCCTTCCTTTTCCTGACTTCTCCCCTCCCTGCACTAAAGTTCTCAACTCTCTTTAAACTATAGATCGATAAGTAATTAAAATACTAAGTGCACACCTGTGCCTCAGTTTCTTTTTTTGTGGTACCGGGGATTGAACCCAGGGGCGTTTTACCTCCGTGCTACATCCCCGGCCCTATTTTTTATACTTTATTTTGAAACCGGAAGGGCACACCATACCCTTTTTTATACTTTATTTTGAAACGAAGTTGTGGAGGGCCTCACTAAGTAGCTGAGGCTGGCCACGAACCCAGATCCTCTCCCGGATCCGCCTCCCGAGTATTGGGATTACAAGCGTGCGCCACCACGCCCGGCCCCTCAGTTTCTTTACTATAAGCTTAAACATAGCACCTTCCTCAGAGGCCTTTGTGGGAATTAAATGAGCCAGAGCTGAGGCTCAGAGAGTTGCTGTTGTCAACAGAGCATGTCGCAGAAGTGCGCCTGCATCAACTACTTACCACCTGTCTGCCTGTCTCTTCACCCAGGTGTCTCTCTTGTCCCTCCTAGCCTTCTTCACCAACCTCTTAGGGGACCCATCCTCCTTTCTCTCTGCATACCATACCCACTTGCATTTCCTTCGGTTTGCCATGAGATAGTCCTGGTTGGTCTCCGATCATGCAATGCACATGCAGTATCCTGGTGGGGTTGGATACATTTTTTGAGCATAACCCAAAGCTATGAAATAATCCATCCGTGGCTTATTTCTAGAAGATTAATTTCTCCTTGATATCCCAAACTTGAATATCTTCTGAGCTGGCCCTCCTGTATGTACCACGGCATTGTACACAGCCTTTCGATTCTCCCTTTCTTTTATTTTCAATTTTTCAATGGAGTTTGACCGGCATTTCCCCCAATAAAGGAATTGTCCTTCGGTGGTTGACGCGGTGGTGAGTAGCTGTTATTTTCCTGCTTATTAAGGAAACCGAAGTTCATGGCCCCAGAAAATCTCTCCTGGCCAACTTAGTGAGACCTGGAGTGACGCTCTGCCCTCTAGTCTGTGACCCTGCTTTTCTTCTCCTCTTCCTCAGATGACTTCGTAAATGTCACTCCTCCCTAGCACTCCATCCTGGGTTCTCATCTTATCTCATCTTTAAACCCGGAGATCTCAAAATATCAATCTGCAAACTAAATAATGTACTGTTAGAGCTTCGTAATATTTTTAAATTATTTTCTACATTTCCATTTTCTCACCTAATAGAGTCCTCTTTTCAGTTTCTTTTGAAACATTGGAGCACCTCACCCTACTAACCCCGTGTTTGCAGGTGACCGGGGCCAACTGGAGCGCCCCAAGGTCTTACCACCATCTTCAATTAATTCTCATAGCTGCCTGGACCCCAAGTTGCCATGCCTGCTGCGCTATCCCTAGATATGTTTTGATTCCACAAAATAAAGACAGTCAAATTTGTATTTCCTGTCCACCCTGGCCCTCATGCCCGCAGCCTAATTTCTACCCCTGTTCTGATAAATCCCAGATCTGCATGGGTCCTGGCTGGCTGTTCTCACTCACGGCAGTCCTATTCTTCCCTCTTGTTTGTAGCATGACTTTCAGAACTTATTGATCTATCATAGAGAGCGTGTGGACCCAGAATTCTAAAAAACAAAACCAAACAAGACATTATGCACTAACCTGGCATGCTAGTTGAGGAGTCACTGTTCTAAAATAAGAAGCTCCTCATATAATAACCATTTTAAAATGAGATATTATACACAAGGAAGGCAGGTTGGAATCTGTAGGGTAGTTGGGATATGAGGTAAGGAGAACTGAAAATATGGAGGAAAGGGGTAAAAATGGAGCCCAGAGGGTTTAGAGATGGATTAGCATTAAAGTAAAAGAAAATAAAACAGACGCAAACCCTAAAATAAAGCTACAGAAAAAGCTTGCGTGTTGGTGGCGCCACTAATATAGAGATGGAGGCAGAGAGACTTGGGGAAATGTGGAAGGTTCTGGAAGATGGTGCTTGGTCCCATTTTTGGCATCCTGAGTGAGATGCCAGCAGACATCTGAGCATGCATGTTCTGAACACTTGAAGAGAAGAGACAACGTGGAGACTAGGAGGGTGAATCCGAGCTGTAGGTCCAGAAACCGCCACCCACCTACGTATGACTTACTGAAAGTTCTCCATGAAAAGGAGGGTGTAGAGAAGTAGAAGGAAAGGAAAGAGGAGCCCCTACAGGAAATAACGAGAGAACGATGAGGTCAATCGGAGAACTTAGGAAATCAAGATGATGGATCCGTATAGAAGGGAATTGTACAGCAGGGTCAATTGAGTCAGAATGTGTCTACATGGTATCACTACATAAGACAATTGAATTTGGCCACTTGTTATATACTAAGCATCTATGACTCACTAGAAAAAGTCATTCATTATGTACTTAGCATCTATTACTCACCAGAAAGTGTGCTAGGAAAAAGAATGATTTAGCATGGAGATTATATCCATCAGTATAGGCTATGTCTTGCTACAAAAACAAACAACCCCCAAATCTCTATGGCTTCAAATTAAAAAAGCTCATTTCTGGAAACCAGGTGTGGTGGCGCACGCTTGTAATCCCAGTATTTGGGAGGTTGAGACCAGAGGATCCGAGTTCGCGGCCAGCCTCAGCTACTTAGTGAGGCCCTCTGCAACTTAGTGAGACCCTGTTTCAAAATAAAGAATAAAAAATAGGGCTGGGAGTGGAACTTGTAGGTAGAATGCCCCTGGGTTCCATCCCCAGTACCACAAAAAAAAAAAAAAGCTTATTTCTTACTAATGCAAAGGGCTCTGGTCCCTGTCATTCTCATTCTGAGTCCAGACTCATAAAGCAGCCACCCTTTGAAACATGGCATTTGCCATGACAGGGGGAAAGAAAATGTGCATCATTTCTTAAGTCTCCCCCTGGAACCTGGAAGCAAGTCGGGTGGCCACATGTAAGTTCACGGAGACAGTAGGGTCCAATCCTAGCACGTTCACAGGGAAGAAAACAGGAACCTTTGTATGTAGCCCTGGTAACTACCCCAGAGATGAGTTTAAGGGAGAGTGGGAGAAATTCATAGCCCTAAATGTTTATCATTCATTTCCAGAAACCAAGAATAATTGCATAATTTGAGGGGCCCCATGCAAAACTAAACTGCAGGGACATCAACCTCGCCTTCCCTCTGGCCCTCCACCCCACCTACGGGGGCTGGGTGACCACAAATACGTAACTTCTGCACTGTACTCTATTAGTACATTGTACTATTAGTACATCAGGGATGGACAAGAGGTTCCCACCCACCATGCCTTGGTGCTACTACCATCTTGTCCTACCCCCGGATGTCACAGAGCATGTGTCTGACCCATGCTAGGTCCCCACTGGGAACAATGGCAGGAGATGGGCCTTCCTCCACTGCATAACCCAGTTGCCACCTCGGGCAGAAAGTGGCAGTGAGATCAGGGCGGGGAGGGAGGGGAAGCCGGTGGGACCAGGTCACCGGAGGGCAGGACGTAAGCAGCCGAGCACCTACCTGGGGAGATGGGGGGAGGGCGTAGAACCATGCAGGAGCCGGGGCCCCAGTCCCCCAGCCAATGCTGCATGCCCCATGGGACTTCACAAGACACAAAATCATAGACAAAAATTCTTCAGAATTTCTTTAAGATAGCAACCACAGAGCCCTTTTCTGACAGTGGGGCCCTGTGCAACTGTACGACCCCCAATCCATTTCTATACCTTAGTTTTGGCTGGTGGGACCTACTCAAATATCACTCTCTGTATGGCCTTAATTAAAATACCAGCCCCCTAGGTGGGTGTGGGGGTGCACACCTAGAATCCCAGTTCTTGGAAAGCTGAGACAGGAGGATCACAGGTTCGAGGCCAGCCTCAGCAACTTAGCGAGACCCTCAGCAACTTACCAAGACCCTGTGTCATTCATGTTTGACACAACGTAAATCCCCATCTTCAAACATAACACAAATAGGCTTGAAAATAATGTGGTTTTTTTTAATAGTCTTTGTGCAAGATATGGAAATCTTCGTGATCCCCATATTTGGGCTGGAAAAGGGACAGGGCAAGGGGGAAGTTGGCGAGCCCTCCAGCGTGCCAGTGGCAGGTGAGGGTAAAACCCAAGAAGGACCAGCCTTTGCTTGCCGCAGGATGGCATATTTGGTAAGCCCTCCGACTCTGTCTTTGCCAGCGAGGCAGCCTGCAGAAGTCAGGTGTCAGGGACATAGAAAGCGGTGGTCTTAATGTTCTCTCTGGTGTTCTGTCTGTCTGCAGAGAATATGGCTTACAACAGATTAGCGAACTTGACATACACTGAGAACACGCTAAGAATGATGTCTGTTGACGTTATCAGCAATTCCTGGAGGGGAATTTTCTTACTTTTTTCCCCCCTTCTCTTTCTTTCCAGAATTTATTTGTCCCTCTATATACTCTGCTATCCCTTATCCCATTGCTCTTTATCTCCCTGAAATAGTTTTACGTATCTGACCATATTAAATCCACTTGGCTATTGTTCGTTTATCTCTGTTTGGTGTGTTGAATGTTTATTTATAAGCCGCTCATGTATCTAGAATTTACCTGATTGCCGCCTGCCAATTCCGTTGGCTGGCATGTGTCCGATGGGGCTGTGCATATATTTGCTGCACGCCGATAATAGGAGTCTCTTGGTAAATATAACTGTTTAGAAATCCTGAAGAGAGATTCAGAATATCTAAGAGGTAAATAAAACATCCCTCCGTACCCAGAACACACCCTAATACCCAGAAAAAACGTGCCCTCGAATTGACATTGAGTGCGTATTTGAAGGACTAAATCTGGCATTTCTTCAGAGTAGATTAATCCTCTATATGTTTTCAATACTCTAGGCTTACCGTCTTATCACAAATTAATAAGTATTAGTGTTTGTATAAGACACCCTCCCCACAAAGTGTCCGGATTGCATAAAGGGATCCAGGAGCGACCAGATTATCTGCCTCTCGCGCGACACCGGCCCAGCGCGTGGGACAGAGCGAAACGCGCGGGCCTGTTTCTTGAGTAGATGATGGCGGTTGCTTGGCCCCATTTCAACCAAGACTCTTACTTTTCTAGTCCCTTATCAACGTAAGTCTGGGATTATTCGAATTGACGTGCGGCCCATGGGCAGCGAGGCACAAAGCATCATGGACCGTTCGAGATGGACGCTCCGAGGCTGCAGACTCACGCGGCTGTGTCTGAACCTGGCCTTGAGCCTCGTGAGACGTTGTCTTTTGGACACATCCTATCGTCTCCCTACATTCTGGGCCCCTAACTGTAAAGTAGAAATAGTACCCCCTTAAGAGCACAGCGTGAACAATAATGGGAGGGTCCAGCCAAACTACTCAGTATACAACAAGCACTCAATAAATGTGGCTGGCCACTGCTGTTCCCAGTCTCATCAGATTTCACTTGTTGGATGCCTCTGCCAACAAGTTAGAAAATCTGGGTGCACACTGGCCACGTCGGGGGGAACTTTTTGATGCTGACTGTGACCTTTTTTGCACTGCTCTAGGTCTCCCCCAAATGGCTGCTCGTGCCCAGAAAGAGGCAGCCTGGAGCGCGCGCAGGAACCTCATTCCCACTCAGAATCCCCCAGACGGAAGGCAATAAAGGAGAGATATGAATATTTGGGTCTTCTGCTTAAATTATTTTATGCCTGGGGCGCGTGTCCATTTGCCTGCAGTGAACTGAGAAGCAGGAGCCATGCATGGGCGCCCGAGGCAGGAGCCACCAGTGTTTTAAAACTGCCCAGCAATTCAAGTGTGGATCCAAGAGGCAGGAACTGGCCTGAGTGGGGCTCCGCATGCTGAGGTGTCCCCCCCACACACACATTGCATGCTCCAATACTCATCCTCGGTGGCCTGTCAGGATGACATGTTCTCGCAGGGGTCAAAGCTTATGCACTCTGGTGTCCCCCGTACCTTGTTAGGCGCCCTCATTCACCATTCAGCAAATGCCTGTCGAAGCCCTATGGGGTGGGGACATGAGCGAGGTGTGGCTCGTGTGGATGGTAACTTCCAGAATAGAGGGATCATAACTTTCAGAAAGCTATGATAAAATTGTAGGTACTGTTTGGTGGCATCACACACACACACACACACACACACACACACACACACATGCACACACACAATAACACAGGGCAAAGGACTCAAGGAAGAGCGTGAGACAGGGAGACCAGTCTAAGAGAGAGCTGGTATGTATGTATGACTGTAGGTGTGTGTGAATGTATGTGTGTATATGAATGTATGTATGCATTTATTTACTTATTTATTTATTTACTGGTACTGGGGATTGAACCCAGGGTCATTGTACCTCCCTATTTTATTTTTTATTTTGACACAGGGTCTTGGTAAGTTGCTGAGGGTCTCGCTAAGTTGCTGAGGCTGGCCTCGAACCTGTGATCCTCCTGTCTCAGCTTCCCAAGAACTGGGATTATAGGCTTGCACCACCGCGCCCACTTAGGGGGCTGGTATTTTAATTAGGCCGTATAAAGAGTGCTATTTGAGCAGAACGAGGGGAGAGAACGGGTCATGTGAGAAGGGGGAACAAATAAGCAGGATCTTGGGGATCGAAATGAAGAATTATGGATTCATCTAAAGTTAAAGAATGACAGGGAGTGAAAGCGTATCTGTGGGAGCGGATGATTGGTTCAGTCTGGACCTGGGAACCCAATGAGCTGCCATTGCCAAATCCAAGGATACACCTGGGCATCGCGAGGCAGATGTTGTCGTGGAATCAGCCTGTCGTAGCATCTCCTGCTTCCTCATACTAGCTAGCTATGCAATCCTCCTGAGCCTCAGTTTCCTCGTCTGTAAGGTGGAGATTATGACACTTAATCCTCAATGGCTCTCATCAGAATCTGAGTGTCAGTGCACACCAAGCTGTTGCTATTCATAGATCCCATCTCATCATAATTCTTTTTTAAATATTTTTTTCAAAATGATGAAGAAGAAATGTACATTTAAGAAGGGATGGGCACTGTCCTGGTGTTTGGCTGGGTGCTCATCTTGTCTTTACTGCATAGGCGAGCCATATATATATGATATGTATCATATATATCATATATGTATATATATGCCCTCACTAAGTTGCTGAGGGCCTTGCTGAGTTGCTGAGGCCAGCCTCAAATCTGCGATCCTCCTGTCTCAACTTCCCAAATACTGGGATTACAGGCCAAACATGTCATTTTTTGAGGTAGAAGGACTCCCATGCATGGCCAGGTGAGCACCCTACCTCTGAGCTGCACCCTGGCCCCTGGCAAGCCATTCTTGCCAAACAGAAACCTCTCTTACATAACCTGAGGTTCCTTCTTCTATGCAAATGTCTTTGAGATAAGAATGCCCACGGCTTCCCCTAGGTTCCTGGTCCAGTCCCCCTGGGTCTTCTCTGCTAGGCTCACTGAGTGTAGCTTTGCTCCAGGCTCAGTGGCTTCTGTTCCTTAAGCCCCCCAGGCCTCTACCTCTGCTCCACCTCTACCCTCTGCTCTATTCCTCCCAGGACTATTGGCCGAACTGAACTGATCTTGGGGAATCTTGCAAATTTTCGGGGACTCTGACCACATAGACCACAGTGTGACTAGGATCCCCTTCAGCTGTAGCGCCAGGGACCCTACGAGCCTCCTTCCATAGCTTGAACCCATCCCACCCTCCTGTTTTTCCCAGTTGACTTCTACTCCTTCCTGAGAACCTGGATCAGATCGCACCCCCTCACGAACCTCCTCTGGGCTCCGGAATGGGCCAATCCCCTCATAGCTCGCTCACCTTGACCAGGTACTGTTTTTGTAGCTACTATTCAAGCTGCAATTTGACTGCTCCTCCTTGGCTGTTTGACTGAAGCCAGGCTGCTCACCAGCGTGGGAACCTGTCGTCTGGGAGGCCATGCCTGTGGTCTGCACGCTGTTTCCTGTCTGCCATCATTTCTGGGCGTGGCACCGGTTCTGCCTCAGTGCAGTCGTGCCAGGAAAGGCTGCTGCTTCCAGGAAGCATCCTTGGTTGCACAGGTCCTCTGACAGGTGCAGTTTTGTTACCTTCGAGCCTAGCAGGAGAAAGCCAAAGTATAAGACTTCCCAAGAGGGAATCAGGTCCAGGGACGGAATGTGGCTCAGGGCCCTGGCAGCTCTATCCGAACCGAAAAAGAAAATAAATAAATAATAAATCTATCAGCTATGTGCCAAACAGAAGGTGATCAATACATAGTTGTGGGCTGAATGACTTAAGGGACTCGTGGATAAATATGAAGCACAAACAGGACGGCTGTCAAAACGGTGCCTTTGAAGGTGTAGATAGGGACACACGCGTGTGGGCACACACACACTCGTGTCTAAAGTCTCTTCTAGAAGAAAAACAGCTCAGAGCTTCTTAGTGGTGGAGAGTCAGGGTTGTGAGTCTCCCCCGTCTTCTGGCTTTCCCCTTCTCTCCTCCCCATGCAGCTGTGACCACCATTCTCCCGACTGTCACCAGCCCATCTTAAAGAGGAGGAAGGCAAGCTCTTGTGTCCTCTCCGCAGAGAAGCAGCAGCAGGCTTTTCTGGTCCTGGCTAGAAAGTCAGACCAGTCGTCCCTGACGCAAGGGTCTCGCTCTGGAAGCTGCAGGCGCCCTGGCCAACGTTGCATCCCGAGATGGCGCCTTAGTCGACGGTTTCAACGGGATCTTTCAATGCCAATGGCATACGTAGATGCTGGCGGGAGTCTTGGTCAGTAGAGGTTTCTCTGAAGAACACCATCGACTGGTCGGCTTCCATGACAAACACGGATCTCACAGTTCAGGAGGCTGGAGGTCTACAAGCAAGGGGTCAGCAGAGAGAGAGAGAGAGAGAGAGAGAGAGAGAGAGAGAGAGAGGAAGAGAGGGAGAGAGGGAGAGAGAAAGAAAGCGAGAGAGAAAGAGAGGAAGAGAGGGAGGAAGGAAGAGAGGGAGGGAGGAAGGGAAGAAGGAAGGAGGGGAGGGCCCACTTCCTGGGGGGGAGAGAGAAGAGAATGAGGAAGGAAGGGAGGAAGGGAGGAGGGGAGGGCCCATTTCCTGGGGGGAGAGAGAGAAGAGAAGAGAAGAAAGAAAAGAGAATGAGGAAGGAAGGAAGGAAGGAAGGAAGGAAGGAAGGAAGGAAGGAAGGAAGGCAGGCAGGCAGGCAGGCTGGAGATACAGAGGAAGAAGTAGGAAGTTCCGTCTGGTTTTCATTATAAAGGTCCTAATCCCCCCATGGAAGCTCCACCCTCGCGACCCAGTGACTCCCAAAGGCTCCACCTCCTAATTCTCTCCCACTGGGGTCCGGGTTGCACATGTGAATTTCCAGGGTGCACAAGCGCCTGGTCTATACCATCTAGCGAGCTCCGTGTTGAGATCCCTGGCCATTGTCCTGAGCACCTGCAAGAGCTGGTATATGCACCTGTCCCTCGTGTCCCTCGGCGAGAACGCCCTCCAAGTAGCTAAAGTAATTCAGGTCACTCATCTACTTAACAAATAATGACGAAGCACCCGACTGAGTCAGGAGCTGTTCCAGGCACTGGGGATTTGGGAAGGAACGAGGTGGACCTAGGGCCTGGACTTAGGGAGCCTGATCTCCAGAGCTGGACTCACTCAAGAGGGGAGCAGATCAGGTTGTTATCTAAGTGATAACTGCTATTAACCATCTACAGCAGGGCCGAGTGTCCAAGAATAGCGCTGGGAGAAGGGAAGAATTGAGATTGAGCCAGGAACCAAGGGAGATGTGGGAGCTGGCCCTGCAAATATTTGGGGAGAAAAGTGTTGCTAGAAGGGGGCGCAGCAGGTACAAAGGCCCTGAGGCTCAGCTAATGAATGGCATTATTGATCAGTCCTTTGGGAGTAGTAATTGATACATCGCTTTTGACAGCTGTGATCATGACAAAAAGCAAGTGCATTCAGGGACCCGTGGAGATTCTAAGCTGCTCTCTTTTCCTCTCCTTTTGGCCACACAGAAGACAAACTCAGTATGTTTCTCTCTGCTTCATCCAACGTCTTTCCAAGATTTCCCTCTAGCCACCTGTCCCTCCATTACGAGAGGGGCTGAAATGGCAGCCGGATGTCGAGGATGAGAATGCATTTTCATGAAATAACATCCCAGACACGTGACAATTGTGCTACATGGAGGAGTCAAGTCCCCCTTTATCCATCGGGAGAATGGTGGAATTGTGCGGTATTGAAGTGTGCTGTTGATCACGCCTGCTTGATTGGCATGTGGCGAGAACGTGGTAGTGCCTTCCTGGGGTAAGATAAGCATGCAGATAGAAAAGCCAAATGCCGCTCAGGGCTTCTGCTGCACTGGTAGATGGTTCTTAGGAAGCAGTGTGTTGGTGGTTTGCTGTTTAGTGAGAAAAGACATTGTGCAAGATTTTCTGAGAAGTGAATGAATTTGCATTTTAAGGAGGTAGAGTAGAAGGAAATAACTAAAACATGAAGAGGAAGGGAGCAAGAAACATCAGAGTGTCTTATATTGGGTCCATCAGAAGCAGAGCCTGAGGCAAGGGTTCTGGACTGATGATTGACAGAGGGAGTTGGCATCTCAGGAAATGCCTTTAAGACAAGGAAGGAGCTGGGTGACGTGTGGGCTCAACTCTACGTTCACTTTTACCTGAACCACAGACGAAGGGTCTGAAACATTAAACCCCAGCCCAGTGGTCCTCCCTATAGGCAATGGGGTGGACTTTTGTATCCCTATATCAACCGATCCTGGGCTGTGGGCTTCAGGGAGGTGCCTTAAGCTCCCAGGTGAGATGGCAGTGTTGGGAGCAGGGACAGCCACTGCTCACAAGGGCTGTGGGATGGTGACCGTGCAAGGGGACTGTGGTAAGGGATTCATGAACTCTCCTGTGCCTGTATCCTCCCTTTGAAAGGGTGTCTCTTTTCATAAAATAAAACGCTTACATTGACTTATTTAATTGTTGACTCATCTATTGCATGTTTACTGAGCACCTGCTACATTCCAGGCAGCAAGGGGTAAAATGATTCTGTTGCCAGTTGCCATTCAACTTAAGCAAGGGGGGGACACGGGACTAACACAGACAGTGTGAGAAAGCAAAATACGGGCTGTGGCAAGAGGTCAAGTTCCAAGAGAGCTCTTAGGAGGGGCAGAACGGCTGGCCAGGATGGGAGCCATGAGCCTCCGATGGCTCCTGGATACTTGTAATGTGACCAATCCCAACCGAGCTATACCACACTGTCACACACGCCCAGAACTTTAGTGATGGAGTATGAAAAAAAGAGAATATGACCAATCACATTAATAATTTGTTGCCAAGCGCAGTGGCACACACCTGTAATCCCAGCAACTCCAGAGGCTGAGGCAGGAGGATGGCAAGTTCGAGGCTGGCCTGGGCAACTTGGACTCTGTCTCAAAATAAAATCAAAAGGGCTGGGAGTGTAGCTCAAGGGTAGAGGGCTTGCCTAGCATGCATGAAGCCTTGGGTTCAATCCCTAGTACTGCAACAACACTTTGTTATATATTAGTCAGGTGTGGTGGTACATGCCTGTAATCCCAGTACTTGGGAGGCTGAGACAGGAGGATCTCAGGTTCAAGGACAGCCTCAGCAAATTAGCAATACCCTGTCTCAAAATAAAAAGGGCTGTTGCAGTAGAGCTCAGAGGTAGAATGCCCCTGGGTTCAATCTCCAGTACACACACACACACACACACACACACACACGCACACACACACATACACACACATGTGTGTGTATGTGTGTGTGTATGTACATACATACATATCTATATAGAGAGAAATGAGAAAATTTGGGGTATATTGGGCTAAATAAAATATATTATCAAATGATTTTTGCTTTAATGTGGCTGCTAGAAATTTTCACATTGCCGACAGGACTCACTTCATATTTTTTCTGAATCGCACAGGTCTTGGGGCTTCCTTGAGCTCTATTTCCTATCTTCTGCCCCACCAGTGAGCTTGCTAAGGGGTCCTCTAGTTGCTGTGGATGTCTGTTGAGTATACTCTCATGATATTGAAGATGTAGCCAAGTTGCTCCAAATCTAGACCACTATATTTAGTTTTGTTTGTTTTTTGTGGTACTGGGGATTGAACCCAGGGGCATTCTACCTCCGAGCTACACCCCCAGCCCTATTTTTTATTCTTTATTTTGAAACAGGGTCTCACAAAGTTGCGGAGAGCCTCACTAAGTAGCTGAGGCTGGCCGCGAACCTGCGATCCTCCTGTCTCAGCCTCCCAAGTACTAGGATTACAAGTGTGTACCACCGATGCCTCAGGTTTAATAAGATGCCTCCTCTCTATGTTTTCCTCTGGTCCCCAAAGGTTCACAAAAACACCATGCCCCCCCATCCCACATCCCCTCTCGGTAACTTGTGTTGCCACCCACCAGCGATACAATTCCCATTTCATCTTTCTTTTTCTTTTCTTTTTTCTTCCTTCTCTACACGCAATGAGCATGAATATAAATCTAGAGATTCCAAAATGAAAAGGCAAAGGAAATATAAATGGTTTGAAGTGAATCTTTTTTTTCAGGCAATTTCCCCCCTAACCTGGTAAGATGTCACTCCGCATAGATTTCACAGCGCAGCAAACACTAGAAAGTATGATAATCGTTCAAAACATAATTGAAAGATTTCAAAAGTTGAACTGGAAGCCTTTTTGTCAGAGTTTATTGCAACTATTTTGTATCTTTAAAAAAAAAGTTTATGAAAGTTCTGTGACAAGAAGATAAATTATGGAACCATAAAAATGGGGAAATAAATGGATTCTGGAGTCTGACAAACAGGGCGATGACGAGGAGAACATATAATTTTAGAACACAAAAAAAGGTAACTAAATTTGAAAAATTGCATTAGTGTATCATTTTCTGTATATGAGCCATTAGAGGGAAAAAGTGGAAATTACACCCTGTAACAAAGTAAAAATGTTTTCAGTGTTTAAAGGTAATTTTGTAATACTGCTACTATTACTTAAACTCTTACCTCTTATAAAAATCTGAAGACAGGACCCCTGGTGGTATTACCTGTGTCTTAGCAAAGAGCAACAATTTGAATTCCATTCAAATACATTTGTATTTTGCCAAGTGCTATCAAGCTCAGAGTTGCATAATTGGCCGCGTAAGTGAAATAGATACTTTTCCTCTGCACATTTCTCTCTCCTGTGGCCTTCATTACTGACAATCAAATCAGAGAAGATGTACAAAATTGTCATGATGCGCTTATTTTCTCATGATATTCGATACAAATAGTTCTTCTTCACAAATGGCTTTTCCCTTTTTTTCCCCCGTTTGCCACAACGTTTTTGCTGTCTTTTAGGATCTTGCTAAACTTCCACCCATAGACTCTCCCCCCATCCCCCACCCCCAGCACATAGGTAGGACTCCTTGGAAAATAAATATTTCTATTTGGGGAAAAATTAAAAAAAAAAAAAACTTCAGCCAGACAAAGTCAGCATTGTTTACAAATAATCTTTTAAATGCTACTCCCAGCTGGGTGTGGTGACGCATGCTTGAAATCCCAGTACTTGAGAGGCTGAGAACGGAGGATCCGGGTTCGCGGCCAGCCTCAGCTACTTAGTGAGGCCCTCCGCAACTTAGTGAGACCCTGTTTCAAAATAAAGAATAAAAAATAGGGCTGGGGGTGTAGCTGGGAGGTAGAATGCCCCTGAGTTCCATCCCAAGTACTGCAAAAAAAATAAAAATAAAAATAAATAATAAATAAAATAAATAAATGCTACTCCTTAGGTGTGTGTGTGTGTGTGTGTGTGTGTGTGTGTGTGTGTGTGCATGTTACGTGAAGGTGTTGGTGCAAATGATAAATTCCATCTCAAGTTGTTTTCCTTTTGAAATCATGCACATCTGTTACTGAGTCATCTGAAAAGGGTTAAATTGAAGGTCAAAGCATCAAATACCCAGAATCTAGTCTGAAAATTAAATGAGGGAGTGGGCAAGACATAGATAGCCCTCTTTGTAGAGCTTGCATTTTTCCACTTTTAAAACATGATGAGTACAAAGAAATGTTTGTTTACTCTGATTCAGAAACAAGGACGATGATAACAGGCAATTAGCACCATGCCTCTTATTGGCAAGATTGCAGGGAGTGGTGGGGACTGCGGTGAACTGAAAACACACACCCGTCCCCAGAGGGGACAAGTGCTCCCGGCCTGGTGTAATGAGGACCTTGTGGGATGCTTATTTTTCTCTTTTATTTCTTTTTGGGAGAAGCCAGAAATCTGAATTTTTTCTACTGGGGGACAGATATTCCTTGATTTTTAAAAGTAGATAACTTCTTTTAAAGTGTCCAAACAGTAAGCAAGGTGAAGAAACCATCACCCGCAGACTGCCAGGGTGGGCGTCCTGTGGAAGGGTCTTCTCTGGGTGGCGGGGGAGCCAGGGCCATCATGCCAGGACAGTGGAGTCTGTCCTGAATCTCTTTTCTCCTTCCCGATACATGATCTATTGGAAATGAGGTCATCTATTGACAGATGTAAATACCATCTCCTCTAGCTGCCAGAGCTCCTCCACTCTTCTTAGCAATGTCAGTGGTATTTGGACCTTACCAATAGATATTTCCCCCACCAGCAGTTACCATCACATCACTATCAGCAGTAGCAGCAACATTTGGTTGAAAATTAGCATAAAGACAGCAAGTTAAGGACCTACAAGAAAAACCACTTTTATTCTCTTTTATTCAAGTTCATTTCTATTTCTTTCTTTTTTTTTTTTTTTTTTGCATTACTAGGGATGGAACCCAGGGGCATTCTACCTCCAAGCTACACTCCCATCCTTATTTTATTCTTTTATTTTGAAACAGGGTCTCACTAAGTTGCGGAGGCCTCACTAAATAGCTGAGGCTGGCCGCAAACCTGCCATTCTCCTGCCTCAGCTTCCCAAGTACTGGGGTTACAAGCATGCGCCACCACGCCCGGCTTCATTTCTATTTCAACAAGGGGAGCAGAACACTTTAACTCCAATCCGTTCTGAGGTCCTCTTCCCCTAACCTTGAGCACCGGGTCCAGAAAGGAAGCTAACCCAAGGGTGTGTAGACGGAGGAGAGAGGCAGCTCTTTGGGACAATCCACGGCTCGCTGGATTGCTGTGATACATCTGTCCACCAGGCGTGGTGCCCTCTGGGATAACGGGGCTGTATGTGGAGCACAGACATTGTTCCAAAAGGTGACCCTGGGTGTCATGGCTCTCTAGACACATCAGAGACACCGCAGCCCTGGAGCACTGTCTCCCGTTAGCTGAGTTTTCTCTCTACTCTCTTCTCTGTTTCTCCCAGCTCAATTGGAATCCCACTTCCATCTGGGATAGAGAAGGATGGGAAGGAAGAGTCCCTCTCAACCCTCAATTCCAGTTCAGTCCTTTTTTTTTTCATTTTTCTTCCAAATTCTCTAGGTTTTCCTAGAAGTTTAAGCTTATAGAGATAAAAGCCAGGGAGAACGCAGGACAGTTATGCCTTCTACTCTGTTCCATCCCTTCCCTGAGGCAGAAAACACGGCTTATAACTGCGTGAAAGGGTCAGAAACAAAGCACAGTTGTTATCAATAAAGAATAATCACAGCTCCAGCATCTCCGACCACCTCTGGGCATTGGACACCAGCTCTGTGCTAGAGCCTTTCTAGGTATTGTGTCATTTATTTTTCAAAGCAACTTCTATGAAGGGAATATTATTATCTGTATCAGCTATCTACTGACAGGACAATGCTGCACAACAAATGTCCCCAACCTTTAATCCCATAAAGCAATAAACATTATTTAGCTCATTAGTCTGTGGGTATCCAGCCGATCTGGGCTGAACTCAGTTGGCCCCTTCCATAAATCTGTGGTCAGCTTCCAGGTCAGCTGCAGGCTCTGCTGATCTGGGCTGAGCTCACTGATCTGCAGGGGGACTGTGGTGCACGGACAGCTTCGGCCAGGATGGCCGGGACGATGTGACCCCGTACCAGGCATCTCTCATCATGTCGCAAACTGGTTCATACAGCAATGACAGGGCAAAGTGTGAACGGGCCCACTCAAGTGAATGTTTTCCAACTCTCTGTTTGTATTGCATCCACTGACATCCCAGTTGACCACAAATCACGTGCCGAGCCCAGGATCAGAGGAAGAAACCACAATAAAGTCGGCTCAAAGGACAGAGCTAGAGGGCAGGCGGAAGTATTAGGGCCCATAATGCAGACACCACCCCGTTTCCTGAATCATGAAAGCCAGGGGTAACAAGGCGATGTGTTCAGGGCCAGACCCTAAAAATAAGGGGGCTGAGTTTCGAACCCGTGCATGCCTGGCCCCAGAGCTGTACTCTGAACCACATGGCTCTACTGTCTTCACTTTCAAAGGCGCTTATAGAAAGGATTCTCCATGCTAAGGCAGCAACTTCCAGACCAAATGGAGTGTTGAGTAATTGCCTGCTTAATATGGTTGATAGAGAAAGCAAACTTCAAGCCAAAACACTCTAATTTCCCCTAAACATATGTAATCATCTTAATTTTCTCTTTGCCTCTGTTGACAGAGCTTGGGGAAGACAACTCCTTTTTAGCATCAGCCAGCGCTTCCCTGGGAGGCAGCGTGCAGGGAAACAGGGCTGGCATCTTTTTGCTTCTGAAAACTCCACGTTATGTAATCCCAGTGCCTTCCCTGGCTGGCCCCTTCCCGCCGCCAGGAGCCCTCTTGCTTGGTACTACTCTTTCTGATGGGCTGGAACCTGGGTTCATGTGCAGTCTGGCACCAGGGTTTTGGGTGACTTCCAACCCAGGTTTAGTCCCAATCACTTACATCCATCTGGAGACAGAATTTTATCCACAATGAAAGGCCCTGCTGGGGCAGGGCTTGGTGGTGTGGATTCGCAGGCCACTGAACAGGTACTGGTTGGTTTCAGAGAGCAGTGGTCCTAAACTGACAATCAAATGACATTTTTGAAGAACTAACCATAAACCCAGCATCACCCTGTTCTCTCTGTGGGTCGGCATGACCAGGATCGCCAGCCTGGCTTCCTGTGTGGTTAAACTTTTTAGACTATGACACAAGGTCCTAATGGTGACAATAGCCTCCAAGATTCTGTGAGCCCTCAGTGCCTGCCAGGAGTTGTGCTCTACCACGGAGCCTCATTCCCAGCCCCAGAATATTTATTTTAAAAATAAATATACAAATGATTACTCAAAAACACAATTATATTCTAATATCATTAATCAAAATGTTATTTAAATTTTTTGATGTAGTTAGCTATGCACTTTTTTTTTTTTTTTTTTGGTGCTGCAGACTGAACCCAGGGCCAGGAGCATTCTTTCTCTGAGCTATACCTCCAGCCCTTTTTATTTTTTATTTTGAAACAGGGTCTCACTAAGTACTGAGTACTGAGTACTGAGGTTGGCGCTGAAGCGCTGAACCCACTATCCTCCTGTCTCAGCCTCTCAAGTCCTGGGATTGCAGGCCTGTTCCCCCACACCCGACTGTACTTCTTTACTAACACATTAGACAACACAGATTATTAGGGGGCCAAACAACCACTATAATTTTGAAACAGTGAAAAGCGTCAATGAAATCTCAGTACCCCCGTGACAACTGTAACGGCAGGGTGGAGAGACCTGCGGCTGGTGTTGGTGCTAATGTCAATGGTGCCGATTTGGTGCTGACATTTAAAACGGAAGAATTGCTAAACTTCAGGCAAAGACTGGTGCAAACAAAATGGGAGGGAGTTGCTTGTGTTTAAATCGATATTTGCGGAATGCTTAAGTTCATAGAAATCTTGAGGTCTAGGGGCCCCTGGATCAAGAGCACCTATCACCACTTAAAGGAGTCTTTTTAATAACAGTGAACCCGCGTGGCACTAATATTCATCTGTGTGAATGTTCCTTTAGTCTTGATCGCACAGCACATCCCCATCGATTAGGACGGGCAGAGCAGTGTCTGCAAAGAAAGCAAACATTCCCTGCGCCTGATAGACACAGAGCATTCATGCACGGGTGTGTGAGCCAGAAACTAGGAGCGGCCTTGTCCCTTAATCTGATGCACTACACAGAAAAAAAAAAAAGAAATTATCATTGGGACTATGCCAACGAGAGGTAACAGAAGCAGGGTACCACTGACCTCATCCAAAAAAAAAAAAAAGATAGCTATTGTCACAGGACAGAGATGCTGAATCTGTGTAGGTTTGGGGAGAAATATATTTGTTAGTGAAATGGAGCTTGCTTGGAGTGAGTAAAGGTGAATTATTTGTCAGACGGCTGGAGGAGGTTTATGCAATATACCATTATTGAGCCGGGCTATTAACAGAGTGAATTGCTAGTGTGACGTGCCATTAAACTGTTTTTAGTGTCCACAAAGGTATCATTCAAGAGCTGGCAGGGTTAGGAACAGAGTTGTATTTTTGGTGGACAGCAGTAGATCTTGAAACAAAAAAAAAGGCATATTTTACAGAAAAGTAAAATACAGTCAAAGCCCGGAGTCTATGGGTGATAGAGTCTGGGGGAGGGGGGTCATTTGCAGTTACTTGACAAGCGCACCAAGAATCCGAACAAAGCTTCCTGATTCCCGCTGTGCAGGTAGCGAAGGCTGACACCGGGTGATCTGTCAGGAAGAAGTGGAAGAAGCGGATGCAGAGAGAAATGTAAACCTTGGGCTCTTTCCAGAATGTTCTATCTTGCTCATGAGTATCACTCACACCAACATTAAGCAGAGAAGCTGGTTCAATAATTTTTTTGCTAGCTGGGCATGGTAGCTCACGCCTGTAATCCCAGTACTTGGGAGGCTAAGACAGGAGGATGGCAGGTTCAAGGCCAACCTCAGCAACTTAACAAGGCCTGCAGCAACTTAAAGAAGGCCCTGTTTCAAAATAAAAAATAAAATAGGGTTGGGGTGTAGCTTGGAGGTAGAATGTCCCTGAGTTCAATCCTCAGTACCACCACACATAAAAAAAAAAATTACTAAAGAAAGAAAAAGAATCAACTATGGAAAAATCAAGAGAGGCCCAATATTTTATGGAGGGCTACTGAAATATCAGGATTGTGAGTCATTCATGCCATCAGTATTTCATTTAATTTCCACATAAAGAGTCAGAGGTAGCATACTTGTAATAACTTCACAGATGGTAATGAAGAAAGCGAACTGCCCGCTGGGTGGCCCGTGCCCCTCCCGGGGACAAATCCATGGCCCAAGTCACCAGGTTCTCCCAACAGGTTGTGTTACCAACACAGTGTTGACGGTTTCACTGAAGCCCACCACTCCTCGAATCCTCAGTTCCTTCTTGGAAAGGTGGCAACCCGAGTTGGATGGGTGGTCCTGTTTCTTGCTAATTCTTATCAGGAGAAGGAGAGAAGTCATGAAATATGTCGACGGGGGGGGGGGGGAGTTTAGTTCTATATCATCTATAGCAGCTCAATGTGTTGATATATTGTGATGGTTGTCAATTTCTTTTTTTTTTCTTTTTTTTTTGCGGTACTGGGGATTAAATCCAGGGTCTACTACCTCCAAGCTATACCTCCAGCCCTATTTTTTATTCTTTATTTTGAAACAGGTTCACAGGCTGGCTGTGAACCTACGATCCTCCTATCTCAACCTCCCAAGTACTGGGATGACATGCGTGTGCCACCACGCTTGGTGGTTGTCAATTCCTTAACACTAGATGCTAAGAATTCACATCAATGTATGACTCAGGAAGTGGTCCTGTTTATTGTATGTGAACTCTAGCTGAACAGGGCAATGCTGAAGGAAAAAAAAGAAAAAGACTTAGGAGAGCAAGATAGAGAGAAAGACACAGTTTACTATTCTTTTTTTTTTTTCTTTTGCAGAACTGGGGATTGAACCCAGGGGCATTCTACCTCTGAGCTACACCCCCAGCCCTATTTTTTATACTTTATTTTGAAACAGGGTCTCACGAAGTTGCGGAGGACCTTACTAAGTAGCTGAGGCTGGCCGCGAACCCGGATCCTCCGTTCTCAGCCTCTCAAGTACTGGGATTTCAAGCGTGCGCCACCACGCCCGGCCACAGTTTACTATTCTTTGTGTCCTTTTTTTTGCGTAACAGGGTTGACTGATTTCAGAGGAACACGTACGTTGAAGGGCACTGTGTTAGTGGAGGATCCAGGCACTGGATTAGCCTGACCTCACGTGAACCCAGGTCCTGCATTTATCTTGGTTACCTTGGACAGAGACAGTGCCATCTTGCAATTCAAACATGTCCCCTGCGGCGAAATACCTGCTTTTCTATCCCAAATCACTTAGAGTCTCTGAGCCTTTCTGTCTGTATTTGAAAAGTAGATATCATGTATTCTTTTCTGTTTGAATCCGTCATGTCATAAATTAAACCCCTGGCACAGCGAGGATGCTCAAAACCAGCAACTGAGATGCTCGCTTTCAATGATAATGATTTCATTCTACGTGTGTGCGTCTTCCAAAGAAGAAGGGGAAAAGAAAGATGCGGGGGAGAGGAAAAGACAAACCAGTTTCGATGGTCGAGAACGAGCCCATCAAACAGAGACCCTCCCGCACATCTTGGGTCCTTACATGTTTTGCTTTTTGTTTGTGAAACACGAGAAAGTCGCCAGGACATCTGTGCCGGCATGTGGGTGCTCCTCTCCATATTAGATTACATGTTTGGGGACAATAAATCAGGGAAAGAAACGTAATAAATAATGCACGCTGACAATGTGATCATGTTTATTAAGAAGCAACAGCCTTGTCATCTCCATTTTCTTCTTCGGTGATTCTCCCCTCTAAGGCTTTGCTCTGTAGGGATTCCCTGCTAGTTAGCTGGAGGCCATTCGCTAATTCCTGTTTGCAAAAATACCTGCTTTGCAAAAATAAGTTAAAAGCTGAATACCCGAGTTCTCTGATGAGTCTGCCGTCAAATGCAACCCATCATGAGAGATGGCGTCTTGGTTTGGAAGTTAAGGGGGATGGAATGGCTTCGCGACTGCCTATTTTTGTGTTTTCCCATACTCTGCATTCCTGTCCCTGTCTCTTTTTTTTTTTTCTTTTTTTTTTTGCGGTACTGGGGATTGAACCGAGGGGCATTCTACCTCCGAGTTACACCCCCAACCCTATTTTTTATTCTTTATTTTGAAACAGGGTCTCACTAAGTTGCGGAGGGCCTCACTAAGTAGCTGAGGCTGGCCGCGAACCTGCGATCCTCCTGTCTTAGCCTCCCAAGTACTGGGATGACAAGCGTGTGCCACCATGCCCGGCTCCTGTCCCTGTGTCTTGCTGCAGAGAGTCTGCAGGAAGTCTCTTTAAGGCTTCTAGATTTGGAAACAGAGGAGAAAAGAAAGAAGCCAAATTTTCCTAGAAATTTGCAGCTGCTAACACAATATGTTATTAGTGCGTCGGGACATCCCAGGACTTGAATTTTGGGTTGCATTTTCTTCTGTTACTCTTCACCCATGCACACTCGAGTTAAAACACAGGCAGCCTGTCTTCCAGGGACCTGGAGCAGAATTCTGTGCTGGGAAAGGGAAGAGTGTTGCGTATTGAGAGGGAGAGAGGGAGCGAGCAAGCTTGATTGAGGAAGCAGAGAGATGGAGGGAGAGTGGAGGGAGAGGCAGCAAAATCGCAACTTAGTGAGACCCTGTTTCAAAATAAAGAATTAAAAAATAGGGCTGGGGGTGTAGCTCGGAGGTAGAATGCCCCTGGGCTCAATCCCCAGTACTGCAAAAAGAGAGAGAGAGAGAGAGAGAGAGAGAGAGAGAGAGAGAGAGAGAGAGAAGCAGAGAGGAGAGAAAATCAAGAATGAATTTGCAGGTGGGAGCTGGGGGCAGCCTGGCTGAAGCGGAAGGTTCCCTTGACATGTCCCCTGGCCCCAGCCTCCTTTCTCATCTTCCAGAACGTAATGATAATCCAGACCCAGGGAGCAACCGGTCTACAACCCTCATGACTTACTGTGCGGCCTTCCCTGGCACATCTTCTCGTCAGTGTCCTAGGTTCTGAGAGAGGGCTCCATCTTTTCAGAATAGTGCTAAATGAGGATTTAAATCAAGCATGGAAGCCGGGCATGGTGGTGCACACTTGTCATCCCAGTACTTGTGAGGCTGAGGCAGGAATATTGCAGGTTCGTGGCCAACCTCAGCTACTTAGTGAGGCCCTCCGCAACTTAGTGAGACCCTATTTCAAAATAAAGGATAAAAAAATAGGGCTGGAGGTGTCACTTGGAGGTAGAATGCCCCTGGGTTCAATCCCCAGTACCGCAAACTAAATTAAATAAATAAATAAATAAATAAATAAATAAATAAATAAATAAAGTGTGGGCTTAAATGTCCCCCGAGTGCTGTGAATCGTCCCTCCCGATCCTCAGGCCTCTCTCTCGCCATCCCTTCTGCCCCTGGTTACTTTCTGTTGTTCTTGGCTAAAGGAATTCTCTTGCTGAACTCCATTCGTAGAGACCCACATCCTTCCCTCCATTCTTATTCCCCTTCCTAGCACCATGTTCTCGTCACATGACCTGCCTCCCCTTGCTTAGGGTGTGGAGGTGACATGATCAGGACTGGCAAGCCCACCCTGCTAAAACAGTTCACCAAGAGAAAATGGCTTCTGTATGGAATCCATGTTTCCTCAGTTGGTCCTGACATAAAATGTTTAGTGGGATTTTATGTTTTCTCTGGTTTGTCTCTGAAATCCATTTGAACTTAGTTTTTTGTTTTGTTTTTGTTTGTTTTTGTTTTTGTTTTGGGGGTTCTGGGGATTGGACCCAGGGGCATTCTACCTCTGAGCTACACCCCCAGTCCTATTTTATTCTTTATCTTGAAACAGGGTCCCACTAAATTGCGGAGGGCCTCACTAAGTAGCTGAGGCTGGCTGCAAACCTGTGATCCTCCTGTCTCAACCTCCCAAGTACTGGGATTACAAGCATGCACTACCACACCCAGCTAAAACTTTGTTTTTTGACTTATTTTCTCTATTCCTTCCTTGCCGTCTTCCCTCTTGTCTTCTCTCTTTTCTACTTTTTGTTTCATCTTCTACTTTTCGTTATGTCTATCTCTATTGCTCTCACTCCTTCCTTTCTCTCCTTGTTAGCATAGATTCTGTTAAAAAAGCAATAATATCTGCATTTTATGTTATTTCTTATATAATAAAATGAAAAAAACACATTTTCAAATAGTGTGTTAAAATATTTTAATGCTTAAAGGTAGTATATTTCTAAATTTAATATTTATTTGTTTATTTATTTGGTCCTGGGAATTGAACCCAGGGGCATTTTACCTCGGAGCTACACCCCAGCCCTTTTTATTTTCGAAACAGAGTCTCACTAATGGCCTCAAACCTGCGATCCTCCTGTCTCAGCCTCCCAAGGACTGGGATTCCAGGCGTGCACCACTACGCCCGGCTTTTAATATTAAATTAATATGAATTTAATCCTATTATAATCAAATTATACCTACACAGTACCATTGTGTCTTGTCCTTTCCTTCTGAGTGCTGCCCCAGAGTTCCTTGGCAGGGGCCCCCACCTTTGAAGACCGCCGATGCCCGCCTGCTCCCCTCCTCCTGGCTGGCCGGCTTCAGTGCTCGCTGTGTGGACTGCTGTCATTGCTGACTTCCACACAACCCCCATTTGTTTCCCAACTGGGTCCCTTCAGCCCGAAGCTCTGATCTGCTGTTTCCTCGCCTTTGATGTGTCTCCGTTCCTGTAATTAATCTTCCCTTTCCCGTAGCTCAGGGTGACCTGGAAGGTGTAAGAACAGTGGCCCCTCGAGCCAGCGCCAGGGTCCCCCAGCTCACTCGTGTCCACCCCTTGCAGTCTTCCACTTTGGTGGGCACAGTCTCGCCCCAGGGGAGGATGCAGATATGTCACACAGAAAACACAGCACCGACTTCTGTTAAAAGACAGCCAGACTGGCAACGAGGGAGGTAATGGAACGGGTGGCAGCCACATCCTAAACCGGAGCTTTGATGTATAATTCTAATTTTTTTTTTTTTTGGTGTGGTGCTGGGGATTGAACCCAGGGCCATTCTACCTCTGAGCTACATTACCAGCCCTATTTTATTTTATTTTATTTTATTTTATTTTATTTTATTTTATTTTATTTGCAGTACCAGGGATTGAACCCAGGGGCATTTTACCTCCGAGCTACACCCCCGGCCCTATTTTTTATACTTTATTTTGAAACCGGGTCTCACGAAGTTGCGGAGGGCCTCACTAAGTAGCTGAGGCTGGCCTCGAACCCAGATCCTCCGGTCTCAGCCTCCCAAGTACTGGGATTACAAGCGTGCGCCACCACGCCCGGCCCCTATTTTATTTTTTGAAACAGGGACTCGCTAAACTATGGAGGCTGGCTTTGAACCTGTGATCCTCCTGCCTTAGCCTCCCAAGTACTGGGATTACAGGTGTGCGCCACCACACCCGACCACAATTCTACTTTTTAAAACACGTATTTGCATACTCTTATTTATGTTTAGTTTTAAGTACTTTCAATGCTCCAAGGAAACACTAATAAAAATCAACTGAGCCAGGCGTGGTGTTACACGCTTGTAATCCCAGTACTTGGGAGGCTGAGACAGGAGAATCCAGGTTCGCGGCCAGCCCCAGCTACTTAGTGAGGCCCTCCGCAACTTTGTGAGACCCAGTTTCAAAATAAAGGATAAAAAATAGGGCTGGGTAGAATGTCCCTGGGCTCCATCCCCAGTAAAATAAATAAATAAGCCAGGCATGATGGTGTACGCTTGTAATCCCAGTACTTGGGAGGCTGAAACCGGAGGATCTGGGTTTGTAGCCAGCCTCAGCTACTTAGTGAGTGAGGCCCTCTGCAACTTAGTGAGACCCTGTTTCAAAATAAAGAATAAAAAATAGGGCTGGGGGTGTAGCTTGGAGGTAGAATGGGTTCAATCCCCAGTACCGCAAAAAAAAAGAAAAAAATCAACTGAACACCTAGCCATTCCAATCAATCCCATCTCACTGCCAAATACAGTATCGAGGAAAAGGTCCTGGTTCTGTAGCCTCGGAAGGATCAAAAGCCAGAAATACTCCGTGTTCCTGATGTGGCTTTATCAACATTCCTGACCCCGGCTGTGGGGTGTGTGTCCAGGACCTTCAGGACAGAAAGGTCTATGTGACCTTTTGATGAGTAGAACAAATAGATTTGAACAATCAGTCCTCGCGGCGTCCTTTATAAGAACATTCTCCTCGCGTTCCTTGATAGATGTGTTTTGTGTTTTTCTTCAATAATTAGGCCACATGTTTTCATGGGTGAGACCTTGACACCATCTGGAGGCACAGATATCCATGGAAGAACTTGGAAGCTTCCGCCTCAGCCATCACCTCCCATTAGCCTCAGTTCCCTTGGCTGTGAAGTGGGCGTGATCTGCCAGGCCAGCAAGAGTAAACTCCCAGCTGCCACATAAACCCCAGAGCGTTCAGACAAAGAAGACAGTGTGGCCTGTTTCATCTCCATCTGGGAAATGGGGAAAATTCTTATAGGTCAACAGTCTCTACAAGGAATATTTGGTTCGATTTGCCAATTGATGTTAGCAAACGACGTAGAGATAGTAAATAAGATTTTTGTTTGTTTGTGGTACTGAGGATTGAACCCAGGGACATTCTACCTCTGAGCCACACCCCAGCCCTATATATATATATTTTTTTTTTAATTTTGAAGCAGGGTTTTGCTACGTTGCTGAGAGTCTAAGTTCTGAGGCCATCCTCAAACCCACGATCCTCCTGTCTCGGCCTCCCAAATACTGGGATGACAGGTGTGCACCACCACAACCTGCTAAATAGAAAATTTTTGAAACAAAGAAACTAATTCCCTCCCTCCCCCACCCCGACAATATAGAATTTCTGGTGTTTGCTTAGCCAGGATCATCACAGGCCTCAGGAAAGATTTTCTGGTGATTTGGCACGTTTTCTTCTCCCTGCTTACAATCTAAAATACGGAGAGCTGGACATTCAGAAAGAGGAGAGTTTATGCATCTCGGAATTTGTACCTTGTTTGTCTTCTGAATGAGACGTATCCTCTACAGACTCCTCGGCCTTTGCTTTGCCCACTTGACGGTGGAGCAAGGACACCTTTACAATCGTGTGGCAGTGTCGCTGTATACGCAATGCATCTATGTGCGTGTCTTTGTGCATGCACACATATGTATGGTTTTACATGAACACCATCTATTCAATTTGCAGCTTTTCTTTCTGTGGCGTGCGTGCGTATGTGTGACTAGGGATTGAACCCAGTGGTGTTCTACCTCTGAGCTACACCCTACCCCTATTTTGTTATCTTGAAACAGGGTCTCACTAAGTTACCACACATTGGCCTCAAGCCTGCTATCCTCCTGTCTCAGCCTCCCGAGTACTAGGATTACAGATGTGTGCCACTGTGGCTAGCTGCTTTTCTATTTTGTTGGTCATCTTCCTCTTTTTTCTTTTTGTGGTGCTGGGGATTGAGCCCAGGGCCTCGAACATGCTAGGCAAGCGCTCAACCACTGGCCTACAGCCCCGCTTTCTCCCTCTTTTTATAATTGTCCTTCTTGTTCCTGGCCCCATTTTATACCCACCACAACCTCCCTCTCCAGTTGGTCCCTTGATCCAAGTCGACAACCTGGAGAGATACATGATACATGCCAGCCCTA
The DNA here is from genome assembly GCA_004027185.1 of Glis glis. Lineage (NCBI taxonomy): Eukaryota > Metazoa > Chordata > Mammalia > Rodentia > Gliridae > Glis > Glis glis. The sequence goes on from PVJS01008657.1 coordinate 30,090, forward strand.
TTTTATTTTATTTGGAAACAGGGTTTCGCTAGGTTGATGAGAGTCTTACTACTTGCTGAAGCTGTCCTCGAACCTGCGATCCTCTGTCTCAGCCTCCCAAGTACTGGGATTACAGGGGTGCGCCACCACACCTGGTTTATGATTCCATTTCTTTTTTTTTTTTTTTTTTTTTGCGGTACTGGGGATTGAACCCAGGGGCATTTATATCAGTACATGAATTTTTTTAATTTTTTATATGTATGTATGTATTTACTATCTGTTTATTTATTGTAGTACTAGGGATTGAACCCAGGGGCATTCTGCCTCTGAGCTACACCCCACCAGCCCTATTTTTTTTAAACAGGGTCTCATTAAGTTGCAGGGTGCCTCACTAAGTTGTTGAGGCTGGCCTTGAACCTGCAATCCTCTTGTCTCAGCCTCCCCATTACTAGGATTACAAGCGTGCACCACCACGCCTGACTCTAGTACATGAATTTACCAAATTGAAATACTGACAAAACCAAGGGATGGGGGAGCTAGTCCTTAGGCAACCTTCAGGTTGATTTGAGCCAATACTGGGAATAGTAACAACTTCTTCCACTGTGTCTCAGCTGCTTCCTGTACGTCAGGCGCTGGACATGTGGGGTCCAGTATCTTATTAGCTCTCCCGAAATCCCACTCAGCCGGCCCGCTCAGCCCTGTGATGTAGAAGAGGAGTTGGAAGCCCCTCTTTAGATAACACCCAAAGTCAGTGGCTGAGCCTACTTTTTTATGGTCCCCAAAGGCAGGGGCTGTCGGATCCTCTCCAAACCCTGGAATTTTCTAGCAGCTTGGACTTCTCCTGGCTTTAATTGGACTTTCAAGTCTCTTTTCACTCCGCAGTTTAGATAAACTTGACATTATACTTTCTTTTCATTCTTTAAGTGATGCAAATTGCTTTACCTAAAGAGAAGCATAGTGTTACACCATTATAAGAAAAAAAAACCTATTGAGGAAGAAAGTAGGGAAAAAAGATGTTCGTATTTTTTTCCTTTTCTTCTTCTTTTTACCTGATTAAAATGACTGTTAGGATTTTTCCCCCTTCTTTCTTGTTAAGTGAAGATATTCAGATATCTTCACTTAACAGCAGCAAAATAGAGGAGAGAGAGGGTCCGTTATCTGGTAAAATAGAGAGTCTAGACTATTCTTGGGTGGGGAAGGTGGGGTCTCTCACCTGGTATTAGCGTCTGCCCAACTTCACCATCTAAAAAGCTAAAAGACATAAAACAAACTCCTTCCCCACTATAGTCGGGTCCTGGTGATCGTTTGCACGCCTCCATCATTAATAAGAACTCGTCTGTAGCTAAAAAGCAAAGAATTAGATTTACAAAATACAGGGAAATATGCTAGCAGGAAATTTCCTTCTACAGCTGGGCAGACAGATGGATAGAGATGCGTGTTTTGTTTTTTGGTTTGGGTTTTTTTTTCTTTTTTCTTTGTCTTTTTTTTTCATCTTAAATACTGTATACCAAGTAAATAGTTTCCCCCAGAAAGGATCTTACTGGCCCTGTTACCAAGAACTCAGCTCCTGGAGCTTACATAACTGTGCTTTATGCACCGGGGAGCTCCGGATTCTAGCTGCCGTGAGTAGCGCTGATATAAATGGAACCGCTTGGTAAGTGGCTGTCAGCTACTGCCCCTCCATTAAGTCACAACTGCCATCATCCCTCTACCCCCACCCCAGCTCATCTGCCACCAAGGTCTGCTTGGTTTGCCTCTGTGGTGGCTCTCAGGTGGGTCCTGAGCTCCCCGCAGCCCCACCATAGCTGCTCCGTCCAGGCCCTTGTCACCTGATGCATCTGCTCACCTCCGTGCTGGCGTCTGGGCGCCCAGCCCTCTGCTGCGTCCTGCTTCTGGGCTACAGCAGCATTCGTAAAGCAGAGCTGTGATCTGCCCGTGTATTTCCTGGGGTACTACAGACCCCCCGGGTTCTGAACAGTGTTTACAGAAGTGTCGTGTGCGTGATAATTTGGAGGAACATCCAAATGATAACATTTTATTGGAATGCTTATCTATTTATTTAAGAGTTATCTTTTAAAAATGAAAATCAGACGAGATCGGGCGCGTTCAGGGAGGTATGTGATGTACATACACAAACCTATAGGACTCAGTCACTATCCAGAGCATGAAAAGGAGGGAAGGGGAGGGAATAGGGTGGGATTGGAGGGAGGGCTAAACGTGCAATGTGTGCATGTATGATGTTCATACCCTGACATATATCAAAATGTATAATTACACTGCACCAATAAATGAACATTAAAAAAATAAATAAAAAATAAAAATGAACATCATAGAGTGTATTTTTAAGTGGGCTACTTAAAAAGCAAATGTCTGCCACAGCAACTTGGTGAGACCCTGTTTTTTAAAAAAAAGTAAATAAAAAGGGCTTGGAGTATAGCTGGGAGGTAGAATAGCCCTGGCTTCAATCCCTAATGCAAATAAAAGCAAAATGCCTAAGTCAGTAGCTAGCCATTGTTAAGGTGATTTGAAAATGTCAGAAGTTTAAAAAATCCTGGCCAAAGTTGGGCGTGGTGGCGCGCACGCTTGTCATCCCAGTACTTGGGAGGTGGAGACTGGGGGATCGCCGGTTCGCAGCCAGCCTCAGCTACTTAGTGAGTCATCCACAACTTCGTGAGACCCTGTTTCAAAATAAAGAATGAGCCGGGCGTGGTGGCGCACGCTTGTAATCCCAGTACTTTGGGAGGCGGAGACCGGAGGATCTGGGTTCGCAGCCAGCCTCAGCGCTCCCTCTCTCCCTGTCTCTCTCTCTCTCTCTCTCTCTCTCTCTCTCTCTCTACTTAGTGAGGCCCTCCGCGACTTCGTGAGACCCAGTTTCAAAATAAAGTCTAAAAAAGTAGGGCCGGGGGTGTAGTGCGGAGGTAGAACGCTCCTGGGTTCAATCCCCGGTACCACAAAAAATAAATAAATAAATAAATAAAGAAAGAAAGAAAGAAAGAAAGAAAGAATGAAAAATAGGGCTGGGGGTATAGCTTGGAGGTAGAATGCCCCTAGGTTCAATTCCCAGTACCGCATAAATAAATAAATAAATAAATAAATAAATAAATAGATATAAAACATAAAAATAAAAAATACTGGCCGAAGTACAGGGTCCAAACTCTTAGCCCATCAGTCAAGGTACTTTGCCTGTTGGTTCCTCCAAAATAACAAAACACAGCCTTCATGCCTGCCTGTTTCCATCCCCACCAGCTCTTCTTCAACAAAAACTTCCCTTTGACCTTTAGTCCTATCAAACACTGCAGTTCTCCCAAACACAAAGTGCTCATGGATTTGTGTGCTTTCTTCCCCCAACACCCAGCATCTTGTTCCCTTTATCTGGGTTGTATTTTTTCTACCTGGTGGACTTCTACACATCCTTCAAATCCCCGTTCCCATGTGCCAGTCTCTGTGAACCCATCTCTATGTCCCTCCCACAGGTAGAATTCAACCTGCCTTTGCTGATAGCATTGAACACTTGACGTCCTGGCTACTGGAGCAGGTTGTTTCCTTCCACGGCCAGAACTAATTACAATCCTCCCAGGGCTGAGCCAAAGTCTCTGGGTTTCCAGGGACCAGCAGGAAAGGGCTCAGTCACCTGTGCAACAAATGAGGAGATGAGGAAGAGCTGAGGGGACCAAGGGAGATTCTTTCTCCCAGGGGAGCTCATCGGGAGAAGAGGTCTCAAACGCAACTCATCCAACTCATCAGACCAAGGAAATTCATCACAACGCCCCGCCTCCCTGCTCCCCGCATGTACCTGAGAAAGATGTTCTGATTCTCAGTGTATTCCTGTTTAACTGATACTCTCTACTCTTCTTAAAATTGCTCAGAGACATTTACCTTAGCAAACTGTGGCATCCCGCGCACACGCCTTCTTGGAAGAGCTGACTCTCCGCCTTGCCTCCCCACCAGACTCTCAGCGTCCCCAGTGCAGAGACCAAGGCTCTGTGGCGCCTGGCCTGGCCCCCGGCTAGCACAGGGCGTGGCTCGCAGAGGTGCTTCCTAGCTCCTGAGTGAGTGGCACCTGACTATTCCACCTGTTTGGCTGCAGACTCTCGGTATTTCTTTGCATGTAGAGACTGTGCAAGGCGGTGTGGGCATCCCAGGTTACCCGTTCAGAGGAGATCCTGTCTGAGCCAGGGTCTTTCTTTGGACACGTTTTTCTGCTCTGTCTACTCTGCCCCGCCCTGTACCAGTCCAGCCTAGAGTATTCCTTTCCTTCCTTGAACTCCCACTACCTACCCAACACGAGTTGATAGTAACCCAAAGTGCAGTCTTTACTATCAGACAAAGGGTTTGGCAAAGAGGCCAATCCATGGCAAGGCCTCAGAAGCCCTGGTATAACTTATAAAAATGCATCTGGACGTTGGCATTCCTAGAGACGATGAGTGCCAGGTGAAAACTTGGTCTCTTTCTCTGGTTCCTTTTATAATGCTATGCCCAGTCCTTAATCAATGGAACTATTTATTGGGATTCACACTAAAGCATACCTATTGACTATAGATGTCCACCGGAGTTTTGTTGTTGTTGTTGCTGTTGTTGTTGTTGCTGTTGTTTTGCCTATTTCTCAGCATTTACTCATTTTAGGGCCCTCGCTACAGAAATTCTCTACTCTCATCCTCTTCTTTTTTACTTTAACATAGTCATTTTGACCTAGCAGGATTTTAGGGTTCCTAGTCACTCATCCTTTCCCCAATTCATTCATTCATTCATTCATTCAGTAGCCATGTACTGAGTGCCTCCTCTATGCAGGAACTGTTCTAGACTCTGGGACTGCAGTGTTGGACAAGACAAAAAACAGCTCTTGCTTCATAAAGAGTTCATTCAAGGGAAGACAGATGCAGAGAAGAAAAGAAGGAAGTGATATATAAGAAAATATAGTTGTCCCTCGATATCCTTGGGGGGAGGGTTCAAGGAACTCAGACACCAAAGTCCATGCATGCTCAAGTTCTCTATAGAGTGGCATAGCAGCTGCATAGAATCTACACACACCCTCCGGCATACTTCACATCATTTCCAGATGACGTAGAACACCGGATACAGTGTGAATGCTACATACATAGTTGTACCGTCTTGTTTCAGGAATAATGATGAAAAGTCTGTACACGGTCAGTACAGATGAAATTGGTTTTTTGGAGTATTTTCCATCTGCAATTAGTTGAATCCAAGGATTCTGAAACCACAGGTACAGATAGCCTATGGTATGTATATAAAAGATCGAGATAACATGATGCTATATTATGACGTAATAATAGAACAGCATACTTAAAAGATAAAGAGTGGCAGTCCTAAGGGTGTTGAGCTTAGTCATGAAGCCTCAGTCGGTGGCTTCCTGGTTCATTTCCTGGTTCTAACCACTGCACCCTGGCACTGCCAGCCACCCGACCTGACCAGTTGTACTCCTGACCCAAAAGAGCTGCCCCGTGGCTTTTGCCTGCCTCCAGCCCAGTCACTCCTTGGGCTTCTGGGACCTTCCGTCCTCTGTGGTTCTGACCTGTGTATTGCTCTGGGTGGACAGAGAGCTTTGGGGACAAACAAAGGATGCTGGAAGACCCGGCCCAGGGAAGTGGGTGAGATAAGAGAGGGCATGGACCCCCAAGCCTCTAAGATCTTCCCCCAACCCCTCTTTTGCCATGTTTAGTGGTCAGCAATGAAACCTTATCTCTCTCATCTCTGAGATAAGATTTTAGTCAAGAAGAAATTTCTAGAAGCTTCTAGAAGTTTCTAGAGGTTTACACCATGGAAACTGTATTTGGCACAGCATCTTGCATGCCAGCGGTGGTATGGAAATGCAGAGGCTCCTTGACTCACAGTAGGGTTTCACCCCCATAAACCTATGATAAATCAAAGATATCATCCTAAGTCGAAAATGAATTCAATGCACCTACTCGCCGAATACCCTTGGTTAGCGACAGCAGAGTGGAAGTGGGTAGCTTTACCCCCTCATGATCAAGGGGGCTAACTGGGAGCAGCGGCTCATACCACAGGTCGCTAGCCCGAGAAAAGGCCAAAACACAAAACTCCAAGTAGGATTTCTTCTGAATTTGTATCATGTTTACACCGTTGTAAAGTCAAGAAGTCAGAAATCAAACCACCAGGACCATCTGTGTTTGGGACCATCAGAAGCTAACCACTATGGGGTTAGCTTAGCTCCATCGGGGACGATGGCAGGCATGGTGAGCCCCGTGGGTACCTCGGCTATCCCCTGGGAGTGCAGAAGATACCGCAGCCTCCTGAGCAAACAGCAGAACGAGTTGCAAGGAGCCGCCAGCCAGCAGCCGGCCCTCCCCAGAGCCACCGCCCCTCCTGCCCCATCAGACTGGCGAGGCTGGAGCCCAGGGCATCGTCCCTACCTCCCATCACACCCTCATTAGTTCTTAGATAGTGTTTTAATGACAGCTTGAGAGACGCCGCATCCCGGCCTCCTCCTATTTATGATCCTCACCGTGTTAATGTGCACTTAATGAGAAATTCTTGTCTTGCTTGTAAATCCTGTAGCCGGCATTCAATTTATTGACAGATGTTTGCTTGGATCTCTTTAAAATTACTCCATAAATCTTCCGGGATAAAAGGCCTCAAGTTTGGTTATTAAGACAGGGCCTTGTTGACAGTTTCATAGTTAACTGTTTGCAACTCGACCGTGGGGGCTGTCACGGGGCGTGTGGCTGCGGGGCACCAGGCCTGAGCGTGTTCGCCATCTTTTCTGCACCTAGCAGGGTGCTCCTTGGTGAAGGGTGTCTACTGTCCCTTACAGTCCCTCCCGTTGACTTGCTGGTGACCTCACTGTGCTTTGAACGTATTTGTCCAGCGTATCAACGTGTCGCCGTGTTGAAGCATCTCTGCCGATGGGAGCTGACGGGAACCCAGCACTGAGGTGGCCTGGCCCACCATGGCCTCCAGTGGGGGACACGTGGGGGCTTGAACCCCATCTTTGGGTGGGAGACACGTGAAGGTGGGAGTGGAGGGGTTTCCGCTCGAAAGTTTTGAGACAACCCCATTCTTGGTGACCATGGACATTTCTGTGACATTATGAATCAGGATTTTTTTTCTGTTGTCAGTGACAGAAAACTCTCAATGGCTTGAGGAAAGAAAGAGGAATAGAAAATCAGTTAACTGAGCTTACGTGATTAAAATGTGTCGTGGCACATGCCTGTAATCCCGGTATTTAGGAGGCTGAGACAGGAGGATTGCGGGTTTGGGGCCAGCCTATGGTAGCTTAGCGAGATCCTGTTTTAAAGTAAAAAATTTGAGCCAGGCGTGGTGGCGCACGCTTGTCATCCCAGTACTTGGGAGGCGGAGACCGGAGGATCTGGGTTCGCGGCCAGCCTCAGCTACTTAGTGAGGCCCTCCGCAACTTCGTGAGACCCTGTTTCAAAATAAAGTATAAAAAATAGGGCTGGGGGTAGAGCTCAGAGGTAGAATGCCCTGGGTTCAATCCCCAGTACTGAAAAAAACAAGTAAAAAATTTAAAAAGGGAGTGAGATACCTGGGCGTGGTGGTGCATGCCTGTCATCCCAGTAGTTGGGAGGCTGAGCCAAAAGGATCACAAGTTCACGGCCAGCCTCAGCAACTTAGCGAGGCCCTCAGCAACTTAGTGCGACCCTGTTTCCAAATAAAGAATCAGATAGGGCTGGAGTATAGTTCAGAAGTAGGATACCCCTGGGTTCAATCCCCAGTATCACAAAAAAGGGGGTCTGGGATATAGCTCAGTAGTAGAATACCCCTGGGTTCAATCCCCATACCTACACACACACACACACACACACACACACACACACACACGCACACACACACACACACACACTACAAGGATAGTTGGTCCAAGGGATAAAATAGCTCCATTCACTCTTTCCACTCCTTCTCTAGAATCTTCTTCCTCTGTATTAGTTCCATCCTTCAGCCTCTGTGCTGGCCTCAACAGCTCCATGGGGCTGCCAGGCTCCAACATTGCACCCCTTCCATGTGCCAAGAGGGACAGGCTCACTGGGTCTCATTGGTCCTGGTCAGGTCACGTCGCCACCTGTTCACGAGTCACTGCGGTCAGAGGTAGGCTGTGCTCTGATTGGCCAGGTCGGAATCACATAAGTCCCACTTAAATCACAGGGCTTATGACCAAGGGAGAGGACGGTCCATCAAGAAAAGTGAGGTTTTGCGACCTGAAGAAGAAAGGATAAAACCAGGTCAGCCGGGCGTGGTGGTGCATGCTTGTCATCCAGTACTTGGGAGGCTGAGACCGGAGGATCCGGGTTCGCGGCCAGCTTCAGCTACTTAGTGAGGCCTCCACAACTTAGTGAGACCCTGTTTCAAATATAAAAAAATAAGCCGGGCGTGGTGGCGCACGCTTGTAATCCCAAAACTTGGGAGGCTAAGACAGGAGGGTCCGGGTTCACGGCCGGCCTCAGCTACTTAGTGAGGCCCTCCGCAACGTAGTGAGACCCTGTTTCAAAATAAAGAATAAAATAGGGCTGGGGGTGTAGCTTGGAGGTAGAATGTCCCTGGATTCCATCCCCAGTACCACAAAAAATAAATAAATACAATAAAAAAATAAAACCAGGCCGCAGGAAATCAAATGTCCAGATGTCCTGAACAAGTTCAAGACGACATCCTGCCTTGTGGAATCCTTCCACTTTCTTCTGAAAGTGGCTAAGCGTTGGCAGCCTCTCCAGGTGAGGCTGTGACCTCCTCGGTTGGAGAACGCACTGAAAAGATTAAGAATCCAGAAAGCCCCGGAGCGTCCAGACCACTGGGAAGGCCCCTAAACCCACCCACCAGCCCAGCACAGTACGAGAAGGAGAAAAAAACATGCCCCACTTAATACTATCACAAATCAGTCCTTTGCATATAAGATGATAATGAGCATTTGGGCCAAAAATAGAGTGGGTTCTTTTTGTTTTTTTTTTTTTGCTTGCTCGCTGGTGTCTTGTCGCAGCGCCTTGCTTGAACTGTGTCACATCGCATTGAGGAACTGGGCTCCATCTGGCGCTGACGAGACCCACCACCTCCTCACTGTAATGTGGGGGGCTGTGCGGTGCAGCGCAGCTCTTTAGCATAAGTGTTGTTTACCAGATGAGGCATATGCGAACACTATTAGAAGCGAAAACACAGCTCCCATTTAAGCCAGGATTCACGGAGGGGTCTCTGGGAAGGAAGACTCCAGCCACGTTTACTGCACAGCGGCTGACAGACCTCCGCGGGAGACCCACTCACTGGCCCCAGAACCTTCCATGCTTCCTAAAAATCGGATCCAGTCTCCTACGTGGAAACTTCTGGGACGTTTAGGGCACCTCTAATGGCTGAGAAGCAGAAAGTAAACTTGGCCTGGATGCGAGGAATACATTCTTTACAGAAAACCAATTTCAATAATCTTGACTTAGAGTTGTAATAACAACTAACAATGATATAAGGTTTGCTACTGTTCTAATCACTGTGTGTGTGTGTATATATATATATGTATGTATATACATATATGTATATGTATATATTATATATATATTATTTTTTTTGCGGTACTGGGGATTGAACCCAGGGGCATTCTACCTCTGAGCTCCACCCCCAGCCCTATTTTTTATTCTTTATTTTGAAACAGTGTCTCACTAAGTTGTCGAGGGCCTCACTAAGTAGCTGAGGCTGGCCGCGAACCCAGATCCTCCGGTCTTAGCCTCCCAAGTACTGGGATTACAAGCGTGCGCCACCACGCCCGGCTTATATATATATTTATATATATATTTTGTGTGTGTGTGTGGTACTAGGGATTAACCCAGAGACATTTTACCTTTGAGCTACACCCCCAGCCCCATATTATTTCTTATTTGGAAACAGGGTCTCGCTAGGTTGATGAGAGTCTCACTACATGCTGAGGCTGTCCTTGAACCTGAGATCCTCCTGTCTGGGCCTCCCAATTACTGGAATTATGTGCGTGTGCCACCACACCCGGCTCACTGTGTATATTTTAACTCTTTAATTCCTACCGTGGCCTTATGAGTTAGCTACTATTATTATTCCCTGTTATACCATTAGGGAAACTGAGGCACAGACACATTAAGGAACTTGCCTAACAATCCACAATATTGTAATCCACACAGTCTGACTCCAAATACTCTACCGAAGTGCCCATCCTGGGAGGATATATTGATGAGCATTCAGATTCAAGATTTGGAATACTAAGTGGCATTAAAAACGTTGACATGCATGAAGAATGATTAAATATATGATATGTTAACATTATATAATGTATGCAATATAAATTATAGGTATGTCAAATATATCTCTAACCTAATCTATGTATTTTTAAAAGCTTCCTCTCCAAAGAATTGTGTCAAGATATAATTTCACACAGGCAATAATTTTTTGTGTATGTGGTACTGAGGATTAAACCCAGGGGCATCCTACCTCTGAGCTACACCCCCAGCCCTATTTTATTTTTTATTTGGAAACAGGGTCTCACTAAGTTGCTGAGGGTCTCTCTAAGTTTCCGAGGCTGGCCTTGAACCTGTGATCCTCCTGCCTCCCAAGTACTGGGATTATAGGTGTGCACCACCACGCCAGGCTACAGTAATGGTTTTAAAAAGAAGATGAAGGAAAAAAATAAAATAAAAAAATAAGACGAGAGAGGATGCAACGGCGAAATTAAGTTTTGTTAAAACAACAAAGTGAAACCGGGAGAGATATGATTTCACAAAAAGGTATCCAACTAAAATTGGAGCAAAATTTCAGGCTTGAAGCCAGGTGTGGTGGTACATGCATGTAATCCCAGTACTTGGGAGGCTGAGACAGGAGGATCACAGATTCAAAGCCAGCCTCAGCAACTTAGTGAGGCTCTTAGCAACTTAGGAGACCCAGTTTCCAAATAAAAAATAGAATAGGGCTGGGGGTGTAGCTCAGAGGTAGAAAGTTCCTGGGTTCAATCTCCAACACCACACACACACACACACACACACAAATCAGGCTTGAGCAGCCCGATAGACACAGCACAAAGAGGATACGGAAGTTTTCGGTCTTGTGCCCTCCCAAGGTTCAAGCAGCCCCATGTCTGTCTGTCTGTCTGTCTGTCTCTCTCTCTCTCTCTGTCCATGAGGAAGGTCTCCCGCAGCCCCTCTGATCCAGATGTGGTAGAAGCAGCAAGGAGTGAGGACCCCACTTTGTTGTAAAGAAAGGGGTCAAGGAGGACCCAAACCCAGTAGAAACCCCAGAAACCTCAGACATCGGTGCCAAAATGGCAGAGCATGTCTCTCTCCTGGGACGAGGGATGCGATGCCTCCGCTCCTGTCTCCTTATCTGTACGAATGTGCTGACTTGGCCTTGCCATTCCTCTCCCCCCAGAATGAAGCCCTGGACAGAGAACGTGAGGACAGCTACTTTATTTGGCTGTTGACCCCAGGAAGCATCAGTAGAGGGCTGGAGGGGAGAGGCAGGAAGGGAGGATGTTAATGGAGGCTGAGCCGTCCAGCGAGCTATTCCCGTGGGCATGGGAGTGGAATGGTTTTGGGGACTCTAGAAGAGTGTGTATCATGCACCCCAGTTATCCCAGAAGAGGGATGACGATGCTGGGGCAGTTCTCACCAGATCTCCACCTGTCAGTCCTCCAGGGCTTCTCCCAGGATCATTATTCTCCAGCGCTTCCAGCTCGCCCTGTGTGCAAGGCGGACAAAGCTAGAAAATTGCTTGCATGGCGGGAAGCCCAGGTGTTCATAGTACGCAAGCTTGAGGGGGAAGGTACACGCTTTGGATGCATGGATAACAGTAATGATGCTCCTAGAGCATTTGTAATGATCCAGTGAAGTAACAAATAGAAAACACTTGGAATAACTTTAAACTTAGGGGAAAGGGTATTGGTTCACAATACTACAAAGTCTGGGAGACACTCGAAGCTTCAGGAAAAGGTGGATCTAGGCGCTCACACGTACTAGTCAAGAGCAGGGTGCACCGGAAGACTAGCCTGTGCAGAGGGCTCCAGAGCTTATGGAATGCAGATAAATTTCAGAGTGTGGGCATCGCCGATGGCAAAGACCTTGTCGTCTCTGTAGTCTGTCCTTGTCGTCTCTGTAGTCTGTCCTTGTCGTCTCTGTAGTCCATTTCCAGTCTAGTTAAGCAGATCCATTCCCAGATACTCAAAATGAACGCAAATAATCAGTCAACACAGTGGGAAGGGACATGTTGACGCAATGCAGTTTGGTGTCACATAATGGCTGGTTTCATGTCTCCATGGGCTCTGTCTACACCGAGCCCCAATTGGTGCCCACACTTCCCACTAATCACGCCCTGAGAGGGAGACCACGGCGCCACTGAGACCGCCAAGCAGCACTTCGGCGCATGCGCTCTCTAAAGCTATCCAAAGATGCAGGCGGCCTCCGAAATGAGCTTTCAAGAGTGAGTGATGACCTTCAGGACGCCACGCAGGACTGTCTTGTGAAACTGGCCTGTCTTGATGGATGATTGAAAAGCCGCTGTCTTTGGTATAGTTTTCATGGTTTTATATTTGGGGATGTGTAATAAATAAATGTGTAATTGCTCTCAACATGACGTGAGACCAGGAGGTGGAGATGAGACAGAAAAGTTCTGCAACTGCATAAAATTTTATTAGGATTCCCCATTGGTAGGCAAGGTGGTGTTGTATGAACAAAAGGATGGCCCGTCTCAAATTAACCAAGATAGAAACCAATACAGTGGAGTACAGCTTCACCAGCTGGTGCGGGGATGGGGGATGAAGGATGGGGACTCTTGTTTCTAAGATCTTTATGAAAGTAGTTTTAAAACTCATATTGATAACTGTAACATTCGCCAAAATTGTTTGACTTGTAATTCTGAAGTTGGTTTGTTGTTTTGTTTGTTTGTTTGGTACTGGGAATTGAACCCAGAGGCATTCTACCTCCAAGCTACACCTCCAGCCCCTTTTATTTTTTATTTATTTATTTATTTATTTATTTATTTATTTATTTATGGTACTGGGGATTGAACCCAAAGGCATTCTACCTTCAAGCTACACCCCCAGCCCGATTTTATTTCTTATTTGGAAACAGGGTCTCGCTAGGTTGATGAGAGTTTCACTGCTTGCTGAGGCTGTCCTCAAACCTGCGATCCTCCTGTCTCAGCCTCCCAAGTACTGGGATTACAGGGGTGCGCCACCATGCTTGGCTCTGTTGATATTTTTATAGACATTTGAGGCTCTTTTTTCCAATTAATGGAAGCTGGGTACATTTCACAGTGGCCTCTAGTTCTTAATGCCTTCAGATCTTTTCCTCTCCCATTTCTGTGCTGAGGTTGGTTTTCGTGCGTCACGTCTTAATGACGGACCTTTTGCTTTTGTTCTTCATGGTCACAGCTCAGCTTACTGTAAGTTTTCTGTCTTCCCATATGATTCCCATTAGTGGCTGTACACATGGATAAATCTATCTGCGTCTTCCAAATTAACTTTGATCTCTTTGGGTGACAATTGATGGGTGACAGACTTGATATTTTATACGGTGCCTAGAAAGAGGTTCTTCTTTTTCAATTTTCATCCTATGTTTTATTGTGGGGGTCAAAGAATGTTTTTAATATCACTGTATAAACTCTAGTTAGAAGATTTGCTTGGTAACAATGTTGTGCTATCAAAGAAGGTATAGACACAATCCAATCTAGAAACTTAAGATGCTTAAAAAAGTCTAATATAGCATACAATAGATGATAACTGAATAATTTTCATAGTATTATTGGGAAAGAGATTTTCAATGGTTGACCTCTCCCACTGATATTAACGCAGTTTGTCTAAAACTAAAATTTCTTTTGTTTGTTTTAAACCTGCTGTGGCCTCTCGATTTTTCAGTTCCATCACATCTACACACAAGATGTGCACAAAATAGTTGGTGTCTCTGTGTCCCCTAACAAGACTTCTGTTGTTGTGACACAGTTTAACTAGAACCTGGTAAATATAAATGTCTCTTTGGGAAAGTACCTGAATTTCTAAGCTTATGTCTAAGCTACATCATACCATTTAACATTTAAATACTCGCCAACCCCCATGTCTCCCATGCTTGTTATTTTTCTCTTGATTCTTTGAGTTCACACTTCTAGAACAGTGATTCCCAACAGGGGGGAACTTTATTTCCCAGGGGACACTCAGAAAACTATGGGGACATTTGTTATTGTCTGTGCTGGGATGAAGTGCTACTAGTACTTAGTGGGTAGAAGCCACTGGGAGTGTCGCTAAACACCCTGCAAGGGACAAGATGGCCCTACAACAGAGAATCGTCAGCCCTGATAACAATCACCCCAAAGCTGACAAATCCCGTCGAGGCAAAATCTGGCTATTTCTTCATTTCTCGGTTTGGGTCTAGTACAGAAAAGACCCCCACTAGGTTCTCAGATTCAAGCGCATGGTGCAGCTGAGTTTGCCTATTAGTTCAGGGCCCCAAGTAGATCTGAACGAAGTGGGGGTTTTTTTGATAGAAAGGGGAAAATGATTTTTCAATTCAATAGGTATGGATCATGGAGGGGGAAGAGGGTAAAAAAAATAGGAAAAAAAGATAAAGAAGACACCTTCTGCTCTTTCCTGGGATGGCCATCAACATAAAGAGACAAGGTTGTTAATCTTCTGAGGACAATCTTTGTACAAAGGGAATCCCTGGGGGGGGGGGCATTGGGAACGTTATTGCTTTTTGTTGGGGGCTGGTGTAAAACGGGGTAATTTAGCTTGAACAAATACAATGACTCACTTTTTTTTTTTTCTGAGGCTCCAGAAGGAGGACGGAATTCTCACAGAGCAGGGATCAACCTTCCCCTCCCTCAGTCACCAGAGTAGGTGAACATTTGGCTAACACCCAGAGCTCAGCAAGGAAATAAACACTGCCGACACAATCTGTGGCTTCTATTATGCCAGCTTCTCTACAAATACACATTTCTCCTTGTTTTGATCTTGTCTATTTTCTTTCTTTCTCTCTCTTTTTTTTTTCTTCCTAGGCTCAAACTTTTTCAGTTTCTTTCAGTCTGTCGGTGAGGCGAGGCCTGGGGGACAGAATCCTCACGATGTCCTGGTCAGCTCTTTTAGGGTTTTTTCTTTGAAAAAAAAAAGTTGATTTCCTGTTCTGGTGAGCCATACATCACTGACATCCCGGTCTGTGCCGCTTGTCTGTGACAGAATGACAGGTGTCATTTATCACTGGGGCTTGCGGAAGTGGTGGGAAGAGGGATTGAATTTTTTTTTTCTGGAAGGTCTCATTGTCTATGGGACTGCCAGATCATTAAAAAGGGGGGGCTTTCCAACAAAAGCACTTCCCACCAGTGAAAACCTAAAAGAATGGGGGGGGCATCAAAAGGGAGCCGGAGAAGAGGGACAGCCAGGGGGAGGAGTTTCTGCCAGGGTGTTTAAAGTTCTGGAGCTGCGGGTGCAGGCCGGGCTGGGCTTCTGCTCTGACACGTGCCTGCTAAATAAGTCCTCTGGAGATTCCCGCCTCTCTCGAGGTGCCTACGGGGAAACTGAGACAGGAAACCTCCTTGGTACCCTTCTCCACATCCCGCTTTGTGGAGGTGCGGAGACAGACTTTGTGCCACACGGGGCATGACTTGTACAATCGCTGAGGAGCGGAGGCAGGAAATCCTATTTGAACAAAAGCAGAGGGCCCATAAATCACGAGGCTAACCTGAGAGCGGCTGGCAGGCCGCTTCTTCAGAGGTATTCCCAGCATCCTGTTTGCATAAGTATGCTCAGGAGTATCTTCTTACAGCGCCTCTCCATCTGCCATGAACGCAGCCACCAAAGGCTCCCAGGGATCATGGATAAACTTGGCTTATCATTTCTTTGCAATGGGAAGCGGCCCTCCCCCGATCCCTGGCGCTGTCCAAGCGACCAAAATAACATGTTCAGTGTCCTAACTTTGGGCCAGTTTGTGGGAGTTTTACTCATACCCGTCCTCGGAGATGCTTCTATTTTAGAAATCGTGTCTTTCAAGCACAGAGAGGTCAAGTAACTTGCCCAAAGTTGCACTTCTTGGCAAAGCTGGGATTCCAATCCAGGGAGGTTGGAATTGCAGTCTGTGCTTTCTGTGTCTGATTGGGAAGGTGACGGGGGACAGTGAGGAGGCCAGATGACCTTTAACACCTCTGAAATGCCGGTCCAGCCAGGTCGCTTTATGAAGCTAGCAACTCTGTGATGACTCAGTGCAGGGTCAGCAAACTCCAGCCAAGGTCGAGGCCAAACTATGGCCCGTGTATGTACAGGCTACGGGAAGTTGTACAGTTTAAAGGGTTGGAAAAAAAATGTGATTTTTTCTCTTTTTTTTTGGTGGCGGTACTGGGTATTGAACCCAGGGCCATTCTACCTCCAAGCTCCACCCCCAGCCCTATTTTTTATTCTTTATTTTGAAACAGGGTCTCACTAAGTTGCGGAGGGCCTCACTAAGTAGCTGAGGCTGGCCGCGAACCCGGATCCTCCTGTCTCAGCCTCCCAAGTACTGGGATTACAAGCATGTGCCACCATGCCCAGCTATTTTCTCTCTTTTTTGTATAAAATCCTGCACATATCCTTGATTTTACCTCTTGTCTTACAAAGGCTGAAAGAGTTAGTGGCTGGCCGCTGATCCCAGAATCAGCTACAGAGCAAAAAAAGAAAAGAAAATGGAATGAAAGAACAAAAGAGGAAGGAAGGAAGGAAGGAAGGAAGGAAGGAAGGAAGGAAGGAAGGAAGGAAATAAGAGAGGGAGAAAGAGAGAGGAGGAGAAAATAAAATTATTTTAAAAAGATGAGAGCCAGGCGTGGTGGCGCACGCTTGTCATCCCAGTACTTGGGAGGCTGAGACCGGAGGATCTGGGTTCATGGCCTCAGCTACTTAGTGAGGCCCTCTGCAACTTAGTGAGACCCTGTTTCAAAATAAAGAATAAAAGATAGGGCTGGGGGTGTAGCTCGGAGGTAGAATGCCCCTGGGTTCAATCCCCAGTACCGCAAAAAAAATGAGGATTTTTTTGAGGGAGGTACTGGGATTGAACCCAGGGACATTCTACCTCTGAGCTACCTCCCCAGCACTTTTTATTCTTTATTTGGAAACAGGGTCTTGTGAAGTTGCCAAGGCTGCTATCCTCCTGTCTCAGCCTCCCAAGTACTGGGATTACAGGTGTGCACCACCACACCTGGCTCACTGTATTATTCTCAAATGATTTCTTAAAGGATCCAGAAGTATACCAAACAAAGTGTTAATAGTTATTGTGTTGATCAAGAGAAAGAATATTCACTCTTTACCTATATCACTCCTTTGTGTGTGTGTGTGTGTGTGTGTGTGTGTGTGTGTGTGTGGTGCCAGGGATTGAACCCAGGGACATTCTACCTCCGAGCTACACCCCCAGCCCTTTTTCTTTATTTTTATTTTTGTTTTTATTTTGTTATAGTTCTGGGGATTTAACCCAGGGGCCTTCTCCTCCAAGCTCCACCCCCAGACCTATTTTATTTTTTACTTGGAAACAGGGTCTCATGAAGTTGCCAAGGGTGGCCTCGAACCTGTGATCCTCCTGTCTCAGCCTCCCAAGTCCTGGGATGGCTAAAGAGGATGACTTTAAAGGTAGATAGGAATCCTGCGATGCTCGCCCGTGGCGCTGGAGGCTGCAGCCGCGCCGCCCTGGCCGCTTGTGTGCGCTGATGTGGGAAGGCCATCCTTTCAAAATAAGTTTCCCTTCGCTGCTTTTTCACAAAGCTGGCTGCTTGGGGAGACAAATTAGCTACTAGGTAACCTAGTTAATTGACAAGTGACTTAACTCATTACCCTAACATGTTTATTAACTGTTACCTGTTCCATTCTCTGCGCGTTGTTAGGGTGTCGCTGGAAGGAGGGCCCGATCAAATCGCTCCCCCTCAACAGCACATCCCTATTACAACGGAGGAGCACGGGTGTGTTTTTTCTATCATTACTTCCTTCTTCTGTGGTTACAGTCATAAGAGGCAGAATTAGTAGCCGAGTGCATAATGAGTCCATCCCTGTTCAGGGACGATGTCCTATTATACCAGCGCCTAGTGATTCAGATGGATCAAGAATGGACAAAATAAAGAAATCATGCAAATTATCAAGCCCCACCTGGTGGGCCTAGCAAAAGCTGAGGGAAACCCAATTTGGCATTTGACTGGAGCTTTTCGTAGCTGGGAGGACCCGTGTCTTTACTGAGACAAATCCACAAAATCTCTCATCTGACACTCTTTGGAGCAGATGTGTTTTGAAATGCTGAATTTTTCAGATTATAGGTGAACGTGGTACCTTCAGCCATGTATTAAATAACACTGAGGTCAGGAGTACACCCTGTATTTAAAAATATAAATTATTTTAGCCGGGCATGGTGGTGCATGCCTATAATCCCAGTATTTGAGAGGCTGAGACAGAAGGATCGCAGGTTCGAGGACAGCCTCAGCAAGCAGTGAGACTCTCATCAACCTAGTGAGACTCTGTTTCAAAAATAAAAAATAGCCGGGCATGGTAGCACACGCTTGTAATCGCAGTACTTGGGAGGCTGAGACAGGAGGATCACAGGTTTGCAGCCAGCCTCAGCTACTTAGTGAGGCCCTCTGCAACTTAGTGAGACACTATTTCAAAATAAAGAGTAAAATATAGGGCTGGGGGTGTAGCTCGGAGGTAGACTGCCCCTGGGTTCAATCCCCAGTACCACAATAAATAAATAAATAAATAAATAAATGTTTAAAAATAGGGCTGGGGGTGTAGCTCGGAGGTAGACTTCCCCTGGGTTCAATCCCCAGTACCACAAAATAAGTAAGTAAGTAAGTAAATAAATAAATAAATAAATAAATAAATAAATAAATAAATGTCTAGGCATGTAACTCCAAGGTAGAATGGATTTGGTAAGAGGTTTTTGCATATGTTAACACAGCGTGTGCCAGGCAGGACTTCAGTGCACACCTTTGTAAATTCCTCCCAACACCCGCCTTGGCTCACTTTTCAATATAGTCAGAACCTTGCCCTCTATGAGCAAAGGAAACTAATTTCCCAATTTATGCTCACCATTCAGTAATTCTAGGAGAAAGTTTTGTCTTTAGATCTTCAGTCCTCATGAGTAAAACACCCTGCTTGTGTTTAAGGATTCTCCCTTTTATCCATGTCTCCAGTAATTCTTGAAAAGAGTTACTGTCTTTTGCAGTTTTCTAAAACTCTTCGTAGATTCATTTTGCTAAGACTCTATTGAATAACCCTGTTTCACCGAGCTCCCCACACACACACACACCGAGTTGGTATTTTTAAACAAATTATCCTTAGCATGAGAATTTCACCTGTGCTATAGGAAATACCAGATAAATACTGGTTGGTTTATACCAAATGCAACTAGTATTATATATAATAAGGCATGTCAACATATTTATTCTATCTTTGATAATAAGTGGGGTGTGCTTCTGCTTTTAGAGAAAGAGATGACTGGATGATTCCCCAAGAGCTCTGCGCGCATTTACTTACGCAACGTGCATATATTAAACACCTACTGCATATCTACTACGCATTTGGGTTGTAGTCGTGATGAATATAATACAGGTTCCCGCCCTGCAGGAGCTTCTCTTCTAACAGGAAGGGGTAAGGGCAGTCATTGCCGCAAACGAGAGAGCACCAAGTATCTGTGATAAAGAGAGAAACAGAAAAACTCAAGCGGGGGCGTGTGAGTCGCTGCTACTTTGAATGCAGCACTCAGGAAAGAGCTCGTCTGAGGAGGTGATGTTCGAACACAGGTCGAAATGAAGTGAGGGGATGAGTTGTGTGGCTCTTTGAGGGGGAGGAAGCAGTAAGAGCCAAGGTCCTGAGGTCACCATGGGTTTGGGTTCTCAGACGCAGCAAGGAGGCCAGTGTGGCTGGAGCAGAGAGGGGGGACAGGAGTGCGTGGGGTCACCAGCGGTCAGGTTGTGCAGAGCCCCTGGGGCTTGGTGAGGACTTTGCCTTTCATTCTAGGGGTAATGGAGCCACTAGAAGGCTTGGAGCAGGACCGTCGTCTGACTTACCTGCGAAAGTGTTGATGCACGCTGGCGATGGGCGGCGGATGGCGAGCTGGAATCCAGCAGTCGCCTGGGGCTCTGACAGTGCCCCACGTGCAGCATGGCGGCTTGGGCTGGGCCAGTCGTGGTGGAGGTTGTGAGAAATGGTTAGCCTGTGAGTGGCTTTTATACTTCAACCCCACATTCCATGAGCAAAGCCCTTTCCTGCATCCTTACCTCCCTCCCGCAACCTAGTAACCTTGAGAAGTGGGTGGAGCCGAGCTTCAGGCCCTTTAATTGAGGAAGAAGCTCAGAGGCATTCAGCGACTTCTCAAGGTCGCCCAGCAAGTGGAGGCCAGGACTCGAACCCGGGTCTCATGCAAATGCCCGTGATACTAAGAGAGACCAAAGCTTGCATAGCCCAGAAGGAAAAGAATGACTGAGGTTTGTCCTTCCTGTGAGCCAACAGGTGAGGAAGTGGGATACTAAGGGGGACGTTGTGGACAGCGGGTCCCTTATGGAGATGTTTTAAAGGTCCCCGGAAAGTGGGATTAAATAAGTCTCATTATTATCCTATCAGCAACCTCCATTTCCCAAGGACCTGCTGCGTGTCTGTCTGCGTGTTGGGCAGGGAAGTCTCCAGGTGTGACAAGAGCCTGGCTCTCCAGTAGCCCGCTACTACTTAGGGTCAGGCTACATCCCTGTCATCATGGCCACCTATTCCAGATCACTGTGACTGCAGACCTGGGGTTCTGGACACGGTTTCCCTCATGGGTCCTCTCTGGCCCCCTGTCCACACAGGAGCCGGACAATCCTCCCTTGAGCCTCACAATGCTCTTTGGTTTACCCTACTCTTTATCTTTTTTTTTTTTTTTTGGCAGTACAGGTGATTGAACCCAGGGGGCATTCTACCTCCGAGCTACACCCCCAGCCCTATTTTTTATTCTTTATTTTGAATCAGGGTCTCACTAAGTTGCGGAGGGCCTCACTAAGTAGCTGAGGCTGGCCGTGAACCCGGATCCTCCTGTCTCAGCCTCCCAAGTTTTGGGATTACAAGCGTGCGCCACCACACCCGGCTTATTTTTTTATATTTGAAACAGGGTCTCACTAAGTTGTAGAGGCCTCACTAAGTAGCTGAAGCTGGCCGTGAACCCGGATCCTCCCATCTCAGCCTCCCAAGTACTGGGATTACATCGTGCACCACTTATCTTTTATTTTTAAAGGGAACCATATAGTACAGCCGTAAAGGGAAAATTAGTATAACTGAACAGAGGTAGAAAGTAAACATTTAAAAACTATAATTAGCCGGGTATGGTGGTGCATGCCTGTCATCCCAGTACTTGGGAGGCTGAGACAGGAGGATCGCAGGTTCAAAATCAGCCTCAGCAATTTAGTGAGACCCTATTTCAAAATAAAAAAGAAAAAAAATAGGGCTGGGGGTGGGGCTCAGAGGTAGAATGCCCCTGGGTTCAGTCCCCAGTTCTGCAAAAAATTAATTAATTAATTAATTAAATAAAGAATAAAAAATAGGGCTGGGGGTGTAGCTCAGAGGTAGAATGCCCTTGGGTTCAATCCCTGGTACCGCCAAAAAAAAAAAAAAAAAAAATCCCAGGTAGAGCTGATATTTTGGGTCCCCCTCCACCCCCTACCATTCTCTATAACAGAGGTCAGGAAAGTCTAGCCCATGGGTCAAGTCCAGCCCAACACTAATTTTTGTAAATAAAGTTTTATTAGCACACATCCATGTTCACCACGCCGCCTTCACAGTGTGGTGGCAGAATGGAGGAGGTGCTATGGGGACCATGTGGCCCTCAGGGCTTTCAGTAGTTGTTATCTGGCCCTTTGCAGAAAAAGGTTGCTGACCCTGTCCTAGATAGAAGACGGTGAGTACATCAAAGGGAATCCCCACAATAGCAACAAAATGTCAGTTAAAGAGAAGTAAATACTTCTTGAATGAAGGACTGAAAAAGTCAGGGGTTAAAACAACAACAACTAAACCCTAAAGTGACTAAAGCCAAAAAAAAATAGAGCTGGGGGTGTAGCCCGGAGGTAGAATGCCCTTGGGTTCAATCCCCACTACCGCAAAAAAAAAAAAGAAAGAAAAGCCAACCCACTGCTGCTCAAAACAGGAGTTGCCCCATAGGTTAACTCGGCCTTGGTAGGGAAAGGAAATGTATTCATCTATTTAACAAATAGTTATTGACTGTCTGAGCCAGACTGAGCCTGTACCTGTGATCGCAGCAGCACTGCCCATGCTGGGTAAAATCCCACGCACTTCCTGTCAGGACAGCGCTCACACACTGGGGAGGAAGACAGCCCTTAGTCCAGCGGCTGTGAAAGTTAAGTCGTCTGGAAGCCGGGCGTGGTGGCACACGCTTGTAATCCCAGTACTTTGGGAGGCAGAGACCAGAGGATCCGGGTTCTCGGCCAGCCTCAGCTCTCTCTCTCTCTCTCTCTCTCTCTCTCTCTCTCTCTCCCT